>CAUYPO010124995.1:0-63554 GCA_963574435.1 Cheirogaleus major
CCCCCCTCCCCCCTGCCTGACACCCGATGAATGTTATTACTATATGCATATTTAAGTGTTGATCAGTTAATACCAATTTGCTGGTGAGTACATGTGGTGCTTGTTTTTCCATTCTCGTGATACTTCACTTAGTAGAATGGGATCCAGCTCTATCCAGGATAATACAAGAGGTGCTATATCACCATTCTTTTTTATGACTGAGTAGAACTCCATGGTATACATATACTACATTTTATTAATCCACTCATTTATTGATGGGCACTTGGGTTGTTTCCACATCTTTGCAATTGTGAATTGTGCTGCTATAAAGATTTAGGTGCAGATGTCTTTTTTATAGAATGTTTTTTGTTCTTTTGGGTAGTTGCCCAGTAATGGGATTGCTGGATCAAATGGTAGTCCTACTTGAGGTAGATACTTGAGGTATCTCCATATTACTTTCCACTGAGGTTATACTAGTTTACAGTCCCACCAGCAGTGTGTGAATATTCCTATCTTTCCATATCCACACCAACATTAATTGTTTTGGGACTTTTTGATAAAAACCATTCTCACTGAAGTTAAATGATATCTCATTGTGGTTTTGATTTGCATTTTGATTTGCATTGATGATTACAGATGTTGAGCATTTTTTCATTTGTTCATTGGCCATTATTATGTCTTCTTTTGAAAATATTCTGTTCATGTCCTTTGCCCAGAATTCAAAAAGAAAAAGCATAAAGATAAAGCAATGTCTTAAAACCTAAGTAAGACTCTTGTGTATTTTAGTTATGGTTAATAAACTCAATAAGAAAGAATGATGAGCAAATTGTTACTTAGAGTCTTATTTTGACTTCTGTTATAAAGAATAATTGTGTGCTAATAATGCTTACACCTTGCCTGGAGACATCAGTATAGGTGAAAGTTGCATTAAGTGACTATGGGTTGCTAAATCAAATACAAGATGTGAAAATTAGATATTTTCCTCAAAATCCAAACAAGTTAAATTTTATTGAGAAGCATGCATGATTTCAGTGTAGTCAGAGAGTATGAATTTAAAAATAGAAAGCAAACTATAGTGAATTCCAGAAATATTTAACCAATAACCTTGATAATTGGTTCCATGGGCGTATAGAATAGCCTTCTATTAGTGTTTAGCTAGGACATGAACGATGCTCCTTTTAGTATGCTGATTAATATTTTGTACCTCTAAAATCACATGAAATATTAGCATGCAATGTGTCAAATTAGCTGCTTTAAAAAAATTACCACTGTTAAAGAAAAATAAAAATGGAGGCCACAGTTTAGACATATCACAAGGCCAATTGCCTATAGTCACATAGTCACAACTTAAGTCATACAATTTACAACTATTGTGCATCCATAAAAATTAAAAATTAAAAAAGCTTTATTCTGACGTCCTTGAAATTCTCATTGTAAATAAAACACAAAATGTAAGCTTTACATCCTTGTCAGAAAGATTCAGTGAAATTAAACCAATCAGCTAGGACAAATCAACTAACTATGTTTGCCTTAAAAAGAATGATAATGTATAAAAGCCGATCATGAAAAAGATCAAAATACTTCCTCCTTTATGTTTTATAAACTGTGCTGTAATTGTTATAAAGTGAGCTTCTTCTCATTCTCAAAGTCTTTCGATTTATGAATTATTCTTTTGTATTTACAATAAGCTTCTACAATTTAAAATTTGATCTGATTTTATTTTTGACACTACAAACATCTTAAACCTCTAAGTAACTGGGTTGTGTTTTATATTTATGATTTCATGCTGTGTAAGACTCTCATTAATCAAGTGCTGTTAATATTGCTAAAAGGCTGGAAAAGGATAAAAAGTTGTGACTCCCAAAACCTTCCCTGTTTTTGGTGCATCAAGGGTGGTCATCAAGGCCTGTATTATTGGGATTCCTCTGTGTTTCACTGGCCGATGACCTAGGAGTGATTTCTGAAAGCAGCTAACCCGCACAGAAGAAAATGACCCCATCTGCCTATCCTGAGACCTGAGGAACAGTTTCAAACTCAGCCTGGAACGCTTGCCTTCCTGCCCAAGTGCAAAGAGAAGAGTACAGCCTCCCTTTCCTTCCCTAACTTTCCAAATCCCTATTGAGAAGTCTTAGACTCAAAGCTATGCTTGAGATCCATCTTATCCTAGGTTACCTTGAGTGAAAATACTATATACACAGTGGAGTTTAACTTTTATTCTCTACAACTCATGAGCAGCTTCTGACATTGACCGGAATATTATAATTAGCTTATCTTCTCTTAGGTGCCTCACTCCTGATGCGGAGGCCCGTCCAGATATTGTAGAAGTCAGTTCGATGATATCGGATGTCATGATGAAGTACTTAGACAACTTATCTACATCCCAGCTGGCCTTGGAGAAGAAGCTGGAACGGGAACGGAGGCGCACCCAAAGGTACTTTATGGAAGCCAACCGGAATACCGTCACGTGTCACCATGAGCTGGCTCTGCTATGTCATGTAAGTACAAATCAGTCTCTTCATAATGCACACTAATAGGCTGTCTGAAGTTGTTCATGCTTGTTTTAAGGAAAATTCATCTAAAGTTAGGAAAATAATTGTTACATGCAGTATTTCAATAATATGTAGTTATATATTTACATCCATTTCTGTATGTTACAAATAAAATTAAAATAATTCAATATAACTGACCTTCCAAAATACTAAATGCATACTTTATTATATGTTGCAAAACCAGAGGTATCAAAAAGTTCTCTTAGTAGTTCTTTAGGTTTAAATTATATGCTTTGTATAATTAGCAGTGAATGCTTTACATTTAATTTCTTCAACAATCTGATTATATCTTTTGGGAATATGGATGAAAATGTTGTTAGTTAATTCAGAGAAGGAAATAACACTTGAACTCAAAATTTTTCTTATTGATCTGTGTAATTGCTTTCATTGATGTTTGTGGTGGTAATAATGTTGCCATGCTTCAAATCAGAATATGTCTTTTTATTTTTCTTGCCAGTAACCTTTAGATTGTTTTGATATTTAAGTGTCTTTCTGGACATTACTTGAAAAAGAGATGCCAAAGCTACAAAATTCCATATGTGCAAGTGATGACGCCAGTGAGTCTCTTCTTGCTGTTTCCTACTTTCCTTCTTCTGTGTCTTTGTCATAGTAATAATCTGTGATCCATGGTTTGCTCATGCTCTGGGCCTCCACCCAGCAGGAATCCAATCAGGGGACCTTCAACCCTCTGAATTTTCTTTTCTTCTGTCCTAGGGGTGGATCTCAAGGCAATAGGTTCATAAAGCCCATTCTTGGTCAGGGTACCTGGTCATTAAATTCCTTCCTGGGATCCTAAGCACTTGCTTTTTTTCAGCTGGGAAAATTATATAAGAAATTGGTCTCAAAGAGGCAGCTCTGATTTCTTGAAAAATAGCATTTCTGGTGAACTTTCTAAAAAGAAGGAAAACACTACTGTTTTCCTTAAGGTACTTGGAATCCAAAAGTTGGAGATTCAATATGATTTTCTTTTGGGAGGAAACTCTTTCATCCTCACTGCCTTAAATGCTGAGCCCAGCTGTAATTTTGCAGAACAATCCACGATGATTATTTGAGTAATATGTTTATGTTTAGGAGCATATAACTTGGAGTTATAGCTCTCACTGAACACAGTTTAATCTCATACACAGGAAGTTAGAGCTCACTTTGCTTGTTATTTTACTAACTGACTTCATAATAACTAGGCAACCATGAGAAACACATCATTCTATGTATGTTATGTTGCATTCCAAATATAGTATTCCTAGTAGACTAAAATGCAAGAGATTTAGCTGTTCTGTATATCTTAGGTATTTGGGGCCTTCTATTAAGTTCTGCACTGCAAAGCTACTTAGCTAATTTCCAGCTGTATATAAAAGAGTCATTTTATATTAGATTCATGTGGCCAATGTGGGGGTGGGTATTGTTAGTTTACAATCTAACAGCAGAAATCCTCTTATCTTTAGTAAAACACCTTGAGAAGGACCATTTTATTTGTTTATTTTTACTTCTCAGCTTTAAAAAAATTATTTATTATGGAAAATTTCAAATATTTATAGAAGCAAATAGTGCTTTCTGTACCACCCCCAGCTTCAATAATTAGCTACGTGGGACTAATCCTGTATCATCTATCCCCACCCACTTCCCACTCCCTGCCTTCCCCAGATTGTTTTGAAGCAAATCCCAGATTCTATATCATTTCATCCATCAATGTTTCCATATGTACTTGGAGAGCCATTTTGGCTATAAAAATCTGGCTCTCAGGCCATGGCCAGATAAAGGGAGATCTCTGAAGTCAAGGGAGGAATTTTGAGGTTCTAGATCTAGGTTGCATATTCATCTGTAAATTAGGGAGAGAAATATTACCTACCTCAGAAGATTAAATAAATTAATGTGTTCAAAAATACTGTGCAATTTTTAAAGTGGCATAAAATTATAAGGTAGCAGAAGAATAGTTTGTTGACAGTTTGTCCAACTGGTCACTATCATTAAATCCATGTATGTCAGACATGCAGTTAATACATATTTATCTCACATCTACTGCTAGCCAGCCTCAGTGACCTCAAGGAGCATTCAGTCTTTTATGGACCATGGAAGAGACATCCTTTCTTCAAAGCAAAGTTTATATTCCTCATTTAAATAGTCATAATATAATACTTTCTCCTTTTGAACTATTTTAAGTATACTGGTAATTTTTCACTTCGAGATTAATCAAATGTTAACTAAAAGGAAAAAAAATGCATCTTTATTAAAGAACCAAGAAGGAAATATGACAGCATTTCAGCAAAAGACAGCATTCAGTTAATTGGCATTATCCTCACTGGGAACCAATTATTATTTTTTTAAACTTACATCTATACCACTGCTGGCAGAAAAATTATAAGTGTAAAATTTTATGACTCTTTTTTTCTTAAGCAGGATTATGATTGTTTCATTTCAAATATAGTAGAATGTTCTCCTAGAGCAGTTAATATTAATAATGCCATTACATAATCCAATGATAAATAATAGTCAAAGGAAAAAGAAATTAGTGGTTTTAGTAGAACTTTATGAATTCCCAGAACCAATAAGGAGATCCATTGTGAATTACTGAAATTTTTGCAAATTAGTGCGTAAGCAAACAGTTGATAAGAAACATTAAGGGCTCCTATCTCATGGGGTAGTATACTATTTACTTTCACATTTTAGCTTATTCTTAATTATGGAAATTTTCATAATAAGCTAGTAAAGACAAGTATTCATATATATTTCAAAGGACAAAGAAATCATTATTAAAGTTCTTTCTTGTGTACTGCAGTTTACCCACTATGAAAGTGAAACAAGACCTTCCTTTTGAAGAATGTTAAGCTTTCTAATTCTTACAATTTAAAATAAGAGATCATAAGGAGAGCACAGAGTTGAGAATAAGAATCAAACAGTGTAATATGGTAAAATTTTTACTTAAATATGTAATAACTAAAAGGATATTATAATACAGAGGATATTGTGGCATTGTAATAGTAAAAACCATGATCACTGTAGAGAATGTGTTGAACACACAGAATCATTACCCTTTAGGTATTATCATATATGCCAGACAGAAAAATCAGTTACAGACATTTCTAAGGAGTATATTGCTTAGGTCTTCAAGAACAGATACAAGGATGAACATTAAAAAAATTCAGCTTGGAAAAACTTGGAGAATCAATGGAAAGCTCCAATTCCATTCAGATTATTTGCATTTTGTGGATACAGCTTTAGACTTTAATGTTTACATGGGTGAATAAAGCATATTTTTATGTGTACAAATGGAGCAGAGTTGAATGTTCCAGAGAGACTAAAGAGTATCATGAGAGAAGCATGTTATTGCAGTGAGATTTGTAGGGATTATCACTTTCTTCCAATGATATTTGACAGGAAGTTTACTACCCCTGTTTTAAAGCTGAATGATAATTTATTTTTACTAGTTTGGCAAATTTGTTCAGTTTGGAGAACTGCTTTCATATCCATAAGCATATCAGGGAATAAAACAAAAGAGAAAAATTAAAAATGCTTGTACTGTATAATTAATAATGAAAAGCAAGGATTTATTAGATATCTTATGAATGTAAGGCATTATGCTTGGTATTGTGAAGCTTGTAAAAAATTATAAACAGTGGTACCAGTTGTAAAGTAGCTTATAATCTACTTGAGAAGACAAGATAGATATGCATAAGCAGGAGGAAATTTCTAATGATTCTAGACAGTTTGAGTAAATAAATGAGATTTGTAGGTGATAGTTCAGTGAGGCTCCCAAAGCAAAGGGAAAATAGGATCTTGATATCTAATTAATGAAGTTACTCCTAGATGGAAAATAACAGTAAAAGTACAGGAACTCCAGATATAACAGCTTGGCTCACTTAGGACTAATAAACTTAGAAATAGTGTTGTTTTATGTTTTGATTTAACAGATAAGGAAAGAGAAACCAGGAGAAATTGAGACTTGTCCAAGGCCTCCCAGCTGGTTAGTGACAGCCCCAGGACTGAAAGTGAAATCTGCTGATTTACAATGCATATTTTTAAATATATAGGCTGAAAAGTCTGGGAAAGTAGGCTGGTGCTAGGTGGTGGAAGTTTGTAAAGGTGTTAAGGTGTTTGGATTCAATCCTATGAGTTGTTTGAACTAAAACCTTGAATTTCTCCAAGGTACCTAAAAACCAAATTGCCAAACCAAAGACTAATTCTTGCTTATTATACATACTCCCCTCCTTTTTAAAAATTTTTTTTCTTCTGTGGTTTCCACTACATTCCTGTGTCCTGGTTTCCATCTTACCTCTCTGAATACTGTTTCTTGGTTTCTCTACAAACTCTGGCCTCTTAACTTTAGATGTTCTGCTTCTCCTCTTGCTCTTCTCTTGAGTGAGCTCCATCTAGCCCATGGTTTTTCATTTTATATGAATTTGGGTAAAAATTGGTTGTATAAGATGGGAACATTATTTTCTATAATCATATATCATTTTATTTTGAGCCGCTATCCATACTGATGACAGAAAATGATAGATGTAATCAGTATCAACTATATCAGTCTCTTTTTGTCTAAAAGTTTCCTTTCCATTTCAAGGGTTATCATCTCTGTGTCCTCTTCCCAAGATGGCATCTGGACGCAGGAGGAAGCTTAAGCATCCCCATGTTGATGGGAGAGGGGAAGGGGCTCTTCATGCTGCTTTCCTCTCTTGGCCTCTGCTGGTCTTTGATGATATTAATATAAACACATCTCTGTGATTCTGGGACACTGACTTCTGTCCTTGTTAAATGTTTATGGCATCTATAACTCATGGCCTCTTTTCTCATTGTGGTTTAAGCCCAGTGAATGAACCACGATGCCTCAACTCCCACTTTGGGGTCACTATTCCTGCTTTTCTGAGGCCTGATTGTGACTTCCTTGGCATCCTTCATTTAAGCAGTCTGCTCTGTAGCCCCCAGTGCAGTGATGGCCTGGTGAACATGCCTGCCAGCACCATAGCCGTCTTCATTCCCACTGAGACACATGGGATCTTCAGATTCCCATCCCTGCTACCCACACACAGCACGTGCCGAGCTCCCTGGGAGTGGGGCACTACCTCAGCTTAAGGACCCTTCAACTCAGGTTCTTCTTCATTCTTTCCTACTTTTCTGTCCTGGCCTGCCACTCAATTATTCATCTAGGGAGTATTTATTGAGTGCCTAATAGGTGTCAGGCACTATTCTAGGTACAAAGGATACTACAGTAGGCCAAACAGACAACAGCTCTGTTCTCATGGGTCTTATGTTAAATACCTTTATCAGCCACATAGTATATAGATAGTGTTATGATGATCAGAGAGCTTCTTTGAAGCTCCTAGTCTTTTCTGGCTCTACCTGGATTTCCCCCCCTCAAACCCTCTGTGTGTCTCTATCAAACTCTCAACTCTAATCCCAAGGTTCAGCTCTGCTGGAGTGGGTGTAAAGAGGAAAAACAAAGATATTTGTACCTGCCCTCTCATTTTCTCTTCCTTCTTCCAGGCTCCTCCTTTGAGCTTTAGAAGAACTTTCCAGTTTCCATCCTCTCTGCCAGAAGCTGCCCTTCCATCCATCACATCCTTCTCTCTCCCCAGGTGTTCTTCACCCCTATCTTCTCTTAGGTCTATGAGCCTTGACCTCATGGCATGGTTTCAGTAGTAGAGAAGCTTTGGGAGGAGACGTGCACAAAATTTTCTGAGAAGACAAAATATATTGGGAAGTGTTTTACAACATGATTTCCATACCCATTTGCTGAAGGACCCCCTAAAGCTACTATCCCTAAAGCTACCTGTCTGATCTCACCCTCTCCTGTGTGCTAGACCTAAATTTTGAACTGGACATTCACCTGCATGCCTAACAGGTGCAAGTCCCACAGTGACTGGATTCTCCTTCCTCGACCCAGCAGTGTTCTATCCTCTCCTCACCTTTTTTGGAACCTTGATATCTTCAGTTCATGCTCCCTCAAATCCTTACATTCATTTTGTTAGCAAGTTGTACCAATTCTGTCTTTGAAATCTTCGACAAATCCATCTTATCTTTTCAATTTTCATTCTTATTATCTTGCATTGGATCATTGCAATATCCAACTTTCTTGCCTCTTGTCTCTTCCTCACCTATACCAGGGATTCAGTCAGTATACCACCTCTGCACTGTCTACCAGGCAGCGTTAGGAAATGTGTGTGTTGGGGGTTGGTGAGTGCCATGTCATTGTTGCTTATCACTGTGACTTTGAATGCTGTTGGTATTTAAGGGGTGGCAGCCAGAGATGCTGATTATTATGCCATGTGCAAGACAGTCCTACACAAAATGTGTGCAACAGAACCAGGAAGAGATACATATTAAGAGATTTGTTGCAATGAATTGGCTTACATGACTATGGGGACTGGCAAGGCAAAATCCATAGGGAGACTCAGTAGGAAGAGCAGGTTGGAAACCTTGGGCATGGGCTGAAGCTGCTGTCTATAGGCTGAATTTCTTCCTCCTCTCAGAGAAGCCTCAGCTCGGCTTTGGAGACCTGCCAAATGATTGAATCAGTTCTACCCAGATTATCTAGGGTCTTCTCTCTCCCTTAGCTGTCTTTTATGTGCCTACCAAAATTACCTTTCTTTTTTTTTTTTTTTAATTTCATCATATAATGGGGGTACAAATATTGTTAGGGTTACATACATTGCCCCTACCACCCAAAATTACCTTTCCAAAAAGCACATCTGATCTTGAATGTGTTAAATATCTTAAACACATCCCATGCTTAAGATGACAAGAAAATGTTCATATAGTTGAGTCCTAGAAATTTTCTCTGAACTTTTGGTCAATTAAAACAAAGATTTCTATGATAATCTGATATTGTCAAACAGTCGAAATATGGCATACATGAGTGTCATCTTAAATTCTTTCTACTTTGAAGGACAAGGCAGCTGGTAGAACACTTATCAAAAAAGATTATTTTTAAATTCACAAACCCTTCATTATGGCATTCTTATAGTTTTTTTAATAAGATTTGATCTGTACATTTTCTTAGCAAACTTTGACAGATATTTTATATTTTTCTTAAATTCTCAGATGTCTTTAAAGTTGACCATTTAACAATTGAACTGATATGCAAGCATCCAGATTCTAATTTTCATAGTGCAAATTTTTTAAAAAGTGCTATTTATTTATCTGAGTTGCTTTATTTTTATTATACCATATGTCATTTACAATTGTTGAGCACACTACTAAAGGCATGTATTTGCAATCCTCTGCTAGGAGATTAAATTAAGCCATGTAGAAAATGATGTATTTTAAAAGGACAATATTTTTGTGAACATCTTTGCTTTTATTGTCTGGTTAATTGTTGACTGAATTTCCCCCAAGGCTGTGAAAATTCAGCAAGTAATGATGCAGGGAATGAAGTATCAGAAAAAATCATGATTTGTTTGGGAAATGTTCTATACTTGTTATGTTTTAAGAAAATAAAGCAGTGCCTTATAGACTCCTATGCAGATATAGACACAATTCTTGCACCTATGCTACAATCCTTTTTTGAGTGACATCTGATTTACATGCAGTAAAATATACAAATTTTAAGTGCTTAGCTCAATGACCTTTGACACATGTGTAACCACCCAAGACAAGAATCAGAACATTTACCTCACTTCAGAAAGTTCCCTTTGACTCTCCTATACAATTCCCTGCCCAAGGACAAAGACTGTTGTGATTTCTGTCACTATAGATTACTTTTGCCTATTGTCTGACTTTGTATAAATCAAACACAAGCACTCTTTAGTATCTGGCTTCTTTCTTGTGACATAATTTCTGTGAGATTGTTGTATTCGTAATTTGTTTACATTGCTAGGTGGTGTTAATTTGTATGAATATACCATAACTTGTTTCTCTGTTCTCCTGTTGATGAACACTTATGTTGTTTCCAGATTTGGAATTTTGTAAGTAAGAATGTTATGAACTTTTTCATATAAGTCTTATGGTTAAGTTTTCATTTCTCTTAGATAAATACCTAGAAATGGAACTTCAGGGTTATAGGTAGTTGTATGTTTAACTGTAAAAAAAAAAACCTACCAAATATTTCTCCAAAATGTACCGTTTAACATTTTCAGAAGCAGTGTTTGAGAGTTCCAGGTGTTCCACATCCTTGTCAACATTTGGTATTGTCAGTCTTTTTTATGTTAGCCTCTGTAGTGTAATGGATATCTCTTTGCGGTATTAGTTTGCATTTTCCCAATGATCAATGATGTTGACCACCTTTATGTGTGCTTGTTGGCTATTTGTATATCTTTGTGTGTATGTGTTAAATGTCTATTTGAGTCTTTTGCTCATCATTTTAGTGCATTATTTTTGTGTTTTTTTGTTGATTTGTAGGAGTTCTTTATGTATTCCAGATATGAACCTATTGTCAAACATAGGTATTGCAAACAATTTTCACAGTCTGGCTTGCCTATTTATTTTATTAATAGTATTTTTTGATGAGCAGAAAATTTTAATTTTGATAGAGACCAATTTTTTATTAATTTAGATTTTTGTGGTTGTTAGAGTTTTTTGTATCTTTTAAAAGAAATTGTTGCCTACCCCACAGTTGCAAAAATAGGATCCTATTATTTTTTTTGTAAATGTTTTATGACTAAAGCTTTTATGTTTAGACATAAAGCTTTTATGTTTAGGTCTATTTTGATTTAATTTTGTGTATAGAATAATGAAGAGATTGACTTTTTTTAATATGGGTATATACATACATAATGAATGTGATGCACACCATCTGGGGGATGGACACGCTTGAAGCTCTGACTTCGGCGGGGGAAGAGAGGGAAAGGCAACACACATAACCTAGACATTTGTACTCCTATAATATGCTGAAATAATAATAATAATGATAAGTTACACATGGATTTTTGACTGCATGGAGGATCAGCACCCCTAAACCTTGTGTTGTTGAAGGATCAACTGTATATTAAAGGGATGATCCCTACAAATATCTGAAGGCACAACATTGATGGCAGAAGGAACAGCACGTCCAAAAAACCTGAGGTGGGAGCGTGCCTGCCAAGCAGGGGGAGACAGGAGGGGAGGAGGTTGCCACAGTTCGTGGCATAGACTTGAGTGATGTGAGTTCTAAGCAAGCAAGAGGCTACTATTAGGCTTTAAAAGGAGATAGCTGGCTTCTATGTAGGAAGAGACCACTGAGAGCCAAGAATGGAAGCAGGGAGACTGGTTAAGAGGATATTGCAGTGGACCAAGCAAGAGATGATGTTGACTCTTTTCTTGATTTTTAATTCTTTTGCTACTGGTACTTAATCAGTTTGGTATTTTGACATCATGTGCTAAATGTGCAGTTTAATAAGAACTAGATCTTTCCTTATGTAATTCTGTGTTAAAAATAGAACAGTCAGCGGGGTTCTAATTTGTGGGGTTTATTCATGTTGACACCACTCACGTCTAATTTCATACTCTTTAACGCTTTCATAATTGCTGGATTTCAATTGCATTTTTTGTTTTTGAGAAATACAAATTAGAATGTCTTAAAATGTGCCTACTTGATGGTCCTCTGTTCGTTGTTTCTTTTATATGTTAAATAGAATTGCCTGATTCTGGACTCATTTGAAATGCTTTTGGAGATATTAGCATACACGTTTAGTTCTATTCTCATGTTAGTCTGCAGTCTTGCAGTCTTGGAAGAACATGGTGGTCAGTGATGTTGCAGACCACATCTTCTGTGTGTTTAACAAATGATACTTTCAGATCATGACATTTTTCTTCTCCTCTTCTTTATTACTTCTAGAAAACCTGTATTTGCATTAGGAATAATAGAGAACCCATCCATTTCTGACACCGTACTAGGTTAGTTATGGGGTGGCAGTGAAGTATTTTTAACTGTGGTAAATTTCATACTGGATTTTCAAACTGAATTGTAATGATAAATTCATTTCTTAATTTATTTAATTTAGTGAAAGTTCATGTATATGTTATATTACTTTCAAGAAGTTCTAATTAAGGTAGTATCAAAAAATAACAGGATTACAACTATATCATGGTAGCAAAATTTTTTGTTAAGAAGTTCAAAATAAAACAATAAATAAGATCCAAACTTGAAGAGAATGTTTTCCTTTATTATATAATTCTTATAAATTTAGCTATTTTTAGGATTCCAAAACACCAGTTTTTCTGGTTTAATTTTAACTATTGCTCTCCAACTTGATATGGAGAGAACGGGAGAAAGGAAATGCTGCAGGATGCACAGGTGGAATTAGACAATGGTATCATCCAAATGGTTTTGGGGCTGAAAGATTTCCATCTACCATGGGAGGGACCAGGCTCCAGGCTCCTTTCACCAGGCCGCATCTCTGTCATCTCTGCTGTGACCAAGCCCAGTCTCCCAGAGTGAGGCCTGGAGAAGTTTCTCCTTGTACTGCTGAAGTGAGCACTTGACTCACCTATGGTCTGGTCCACATGGCTCCTTCAGTCATCTGACCACACTGGCTGATTAAAAAAAAAATACCTTGAAGTGTAGGGACTTATGTAAAATAATACACAGCCAATGATCTGTCTTCTATTTTGAATTTTGTTTGTGCTATCATCCATGAAAAGCATAGAATGTGTTTTGCCACTGATAAAAGATCACCTCAGCTGGATGCTGGATGAATTTCTGTCAAGCATCTGGTAGCACTAAATTTATATATTTAAGAGCAAAGTTATTAACTTAACAAATGGAAGAAACTGGGTAAAAATATAGCTAGTAGAATATGAATGTTTCAGAATATAAAAGAAGTAGTGCATTTTTTAATGATTCTAAAGTAAAGCATCTATAGGATATAGCTGGTATGATGCTTTCATTTATTTCTTGCTTTCCTTGCTTTCTCTCCTTATAAAATTAACATTCTGGTCATTTAAAAAAATTGCACTAGTTTTAATGAAATAGGCTCTTTTAATTCTTTCCCTATCGTAGCAGTTAATTTGGGCAGTGTCAGTCTGTTACTGTTAGAATTGCTATTCAACTAAAAATGTATTATGATCTGCAGCACACATAAAAACATTGCATTATAATGAGCAAAACCAAGCTAAACATAATTGTGCCTATACCAGCAATGTGACAGGAAGCCTCTTCTATAATGGTGGTGATTTCCATATCAGTGATAATTTTATTGTCTGATTTGCATTGTATTCTCCTTGCTGTCATATTGATACACAGAATGTGTCCATCCATTCCTAGAGACGCAGATGCCAAAAAAGACTAGTTAACTCCCTCTCCTCCTCCTTGAAAACTCTTAAGTAATTAGAAAGTAAAAAAGATGATAGTAGTCAAATTCCATCCCCCAAAGCACCTTCTTTTTTTTTTTTTTCTTCCTAAATTCCTATAATAGCTTAATGTACTTGCTGGAAGTATCTGCTGAGAGCAACTTAATGGCTTCAACATTTAGAGCAAAAACGTGCAACCATACTCTGCCTTTGGCCATTGCCTGCTGGGTTATAAAGGCACATTGTCGTTGCTGGGCAGGTCAGCTCTGACAGATGGCTTTACAACTTCTCATAAATGTGAAGGGGAAAAAGGAAGGGAGAAGTTCCACTCCTACTCATGGATGTATCACCAAATAGTCCCTTCAGTTCTTGGACAAACTTCACAATATAGGCTCCTGAGTAAAGGAGCAAGATTTTAAAAAAGCCCACAGAAGTCACAAAACCCACTCACCCTATAAGGGACTTCACTTGCTTTTTTGGCCCTTCTCTCTTTTCTGATCTCAACACAGAAACCATTTATTGAGCATTTGCTATGTGCAAGGCCTTGTGTAAAGCACTGAGGGATTTAAAAGGGATTAAAATAGCCCCTTGTTCTTGGGGGAGCAATTTGGATAAACTGTTAGGTGGATACTCAAATATTAACAATGAAAAACTCTGGAAAGCACAGTAGGGACAATTGCTACAGTAGCATGCAGTTTATGGCAAGATCAAAAACTGTATCAGTTTTTTGATGCAAAAACTTCTGTAAGAGATTATTATAGAAATATAAATTTTAAACTAAAATAAACTATACATTCTACATTATGAAAAAGCATCTCTGTCTGATTGTGAATTCCCTTTATCAGAATTTGTGCAAATACTCCATTACCTATGGGTGCATTTTTTTGTAGTTGTAAGTGATTGTTGGTTTACAACCCATTGGTTCTTGGGTTTTGGTTGCTAGTCAAGCATCCTTAAACTTGGAATTGCCTTTTTCAGGAATCACAGCTTCTCCTACTCTTCATTTGTTCAAAGGAAATGTCTTCCTCTGATGTTTTATTCATGCCTGCTCTTAAGAGAGACGAGGACTTTGCTGAAGTTTTGCTAATTTTAGTCATGTATGGATTACACTGTCTTTTTTTATTTGTATACATTTATGGGGTACAAGTATGATTTTATTACATGCATATGTTACATAGTGGTCAATTCAGGGCTTTTAGGGTATCCATCACATGAACAACTTACATTGTGCCCATTAGGTAATTGCTCGTCATCCCCCCCTCTCCCATCCCTTCACTCTTCCAGGTCTCCCTTGTCTATCACTGTACTCTCTATGTCCATGGGTACACATTATTTAGCTCCCACTTATGAGTAAGAGCATGTGGTATTTGTCTTTCTGCGTCTGACTTCTTTTACTTAAGATAATGACCTCCAGCATGTTACTGCAAAAGACATTATTTCATTCTTTTTATGGCTGAATAGTATTCCTTTGTGTATACACCACGTTTTCTTTATCCATTCATCTGTTGATGGACACTTAGGTTGATTCCATTTCTTTACTATTGTGAATATTGCTGCAATAAACATATGAATGCAAGTATCTTTTTGATGTATGGATTTCTTTTTCTTTGGGTAGATACCCACTAGTGAGAATGCTGGATAAGATGGTAGTTCTATTTTTAGCTCTTTGAGAAATCTTTATACTGTTTTCCATAGAGGTTGTACTAATTTACATTGCCCACCAACAGTGTATAAGAGTTCCCTTTTCTCTTCATCCTTGCCAATATCTGGTATTTTTTGCCCTTTTAATTATAGCCATTCTGACTGGGGTAAGAAGATATTTCATTGTGGCTTTAATTTGAATTTCTCTGATGATTAGTAATGTTAAACATTTGTTCATATATCTGTTGGCCATTTTTATTTATTCTTTTGAAAAATGTCTATTCATATTCTTTGCCCACTTCTTAATGAGATTATTTTTGTTATTGTTATTGAGTTTTTTTTAGTTCCTTGCAGATTCTGGGCATTAGTCCTTTGTTGGATGCATAGTTTGCAAATATTTTCTCCCATTCTGCAAGTTGTCTGTTCACTCTGTTGATTATTTCTTTTGCTGTGCAGAAGTTTTTTAGTTTAAGTTCTATTTGTCTATTTTTGTTTTTGTTGTTTGTACTTTTGAGATCATAGTTATAAATTCTATTCCTAGACCAATGCACAGGAGAATTTTCCCTAGGTTTTCTTGTAGTATTTTTATAGTTTCAGGTCTTAAATTTTAGTCTTTAATCCATCTTGAGTGAATTTTTGTATATGGTAAGAGATAGGAGTTCAGTTTCATTCTTCTGCATTTGGCAATAATCCAATTTTTCCAGCACCGTTTATTGAAAAGGGTATCCTTTCCTAATGTATGTTCATGTTGACTTTGTCAAAGATCAGTTGGCTGTAAGTATGTGGTTTTACTGTTCTGTTCCATTGATCTATGTGTCACTGTTGATCTATGTGTCTATTTTTATAACAATCCCATGCTGTTTTGGTTACTATAGCCTTATAGTATAATTTGAAGTCAGGTAATGTGATGCCTCCAACTTTGTTCTTTTTGCTTTGGATTTCTTTGGCTATTTGGGCTCTTTTTTGGTTCCATATGAATTTTAGAATGTTTCTTTCTGATTCAATGAAAAATGACATTGATATTTTGATGAGAAGTGCATTGAATCTCTAGATTGCTTTGACAGATTGCATTGAATCTCTCTAGATGGCATTGGATCTCTACTATAGTCATTTTAACAATATTAATTCTTCTGATCCATGAGCATGGGATGTTTTTCCATTTGTTTGTATCATCTACAATTTATTTCATCAGTAGTTTGTATTTTTCCTTATAGAGATCTTTTACCCCCTTGGTTAAATACATTCCTAGGTATTTTATTTTATTTTTTTAGCTATTGTAGATAGGATTGCCAACTTGATTTTGTTCTTATCTAGAACATTATTGGCATGTAGAAATGCTACTGATTTTTGTACATTAATTTTGTATCCTGCAACTTTACTAAATTCATTTATAAAATCTAAGAGCTTTTTGGTGGAGTTTGTAGGTTTTTCTAGGTATGGGATCATATCACTACAAACAGGGATAATTTAAGTTCCTCTGTTACAATTTGGATGCCTTTTATTTCTTTCTCTTGCCTGATTGCTCTGGCTAAGACTTCTAGTACTATAACTGAATAAGAGTGGTGAGAGTAGGCCTCCTTGTCTTGTTCCAGATTTTAAAGAAATGTTCTCAACTTTTCTGCACTCAGTTTGATGTTGGCTGTGGGTTTGTCATATTTGGTCCTTCTTGTTTTGAGGTATGTTCCTTTGATGCCTAGTTTGTTGAGGAGTTTTATCATGAAGGGATGTTGAGTTTTATCAATTGCTTTTTCTGTGTCTATTGACATGATTATATGTTTTTTTCCTTATTTCTGTTTGTGTGATCTATCATATTTATTGATTTGCAAATGTTGAACCATCCTTGCATCACTGGAATAAAACCCACTTGATCATGGTTTATTATCTTTTTGATGTGCTGTTGGATTCAATTTGCTAATATTTAGTTGAGGGTTTTTGCATCTACATTTATCAGGAATATTGGTCTAGTTTTCTTTTTTGTTGTGTCTTTGTATGGTTTTGGTATCAGGGTGATGCTGACCTTGTAAGATTCTAGTATCTTAATTGCATCAATGCAAAAAACAAAGTTTTCTCAAATAAAAAATTCTCCTTGATCTTTTTTCACCTAGATAGCATCAACATATCTTGGATGTAATGTCCTTAGAAGGTTGTAAATGTCAGCTATGGTCTTTAGACTAGGCAGGAGATACTTATTTAGAATAAACAAATAGCATAATGAGAAGGCCCTAAATTAGATGTTTATTTCCATGTATTAATAAATTCCTAATTACTTCAATTGGGTATAGTTATAGGAAGAAGGAGTCTGAGGCTTGGGAGAGAGAAAAGAGGAGGACATGAAAGAAGTTGAGTGTGTTTTACAGTAAATTTGGGGGCCTTAGAAGGAGGTCCTGAGTTTGGTATCAAGGGCTGGGTGTGGGCAGAACTGAAACTGGCATTAGAAGCCCCATATATTCAAAACATTTCTGAGCAACAAGCGCACAGCTCTGTCATAGAGTTGCCAAAGTGTTTCTCATCTCAGACTCTAAGTTAGCAGACCAAGGTGGGCCTACGAAGCAGGAATTAACAATTCGCAGTCATAAAATCAAACTTTGAACATTGAATGGAAGAGGACTATTCACAGAAAACTGAAGTTAAAATGCTTCTTCACCTGCATTTTAGCTTCAACAAAGCAAGGAACTTGAGGAAACTATGAAGAAAGGAACACTGAAAAGTTTCTCAGGGAAAAGAAATAATAATAAACAGGAATTGATTTGGACAGTTTACAGTGCTAAAGTGTTTTTTATATTCTTTTTATCTTTTCATCTTGTTTAGAGAACATAAACACATGAAAGCTTTCAGAGGTTTACTTCTGACTTTAGTTATCCATAAGGTTTTAGGTTTTCTTCATCTGCAAATTCTACCACCATGGGGTTTTTAAAGACCTGCCCCTTGAAGCTGTGGGTATCATTTTAATTGTAGGAAAAATATCTGAAATAAATAAACACAAACCTATCTCTCAAATGGGCATCTTTTATCATTGGAGCCTTTTAATCAAGAAAGGGTAATTTGCGACTAACCTGACACAATTCACAGGAGACTTCTTTTTCCCTTCAGTAAAAGCAGACTTTTGCCTTATTTTTTTTTAATTTAAAGAGGTTTACTCTGAGCCAAATGTATGTGACCAACAGCCCAGAACACATAACCTCAAGACATCCTGAGAAAATGTGCCCTTGTTTTGTTTTGGTTTTCTTGACACTCTGTTTTATCCTATCCTCCTTCATGGCCTTTCTGCCTTTGTCTTTTTGTCCACCTGATCTGTAGTTTAGGGTTGTCAGCACTGTTTAGCCCCACAGCCTAAGAAGGTTCTTTATACCTGCTGCAAATGGACACAATGAATGTCTTAGGTATTAAAAATTACTTGGGTAAAGACACAAGGGGTACTTCTCTGCTAAGTCATATGTCATTCCGTCCCCACTGTCTTTTTCTTACAAAAATCAAAGCTTCCAGCATTCAATGGCATTAAGATTTTTTCTTTATCCTTATTGAGACATAATTTTTGCAGTTCTAATAATACCATTTAGAGAAATGTGGAATCACACATCCAAATGGATGACCTTGTGGTGCTATCATAATAGAAATGTTCCCATCAATTTTTGAGAATTCTGGAGGAGCCCATGGCTAGTTTTACACAGAGTGTTCCAGCCAGGCAGTATTGTGGAGTCCTGGTGGTTTGGAAGTCCTCTTTGCTGCAGCTCTTCATCTTGTAGAGGACCTCACCTCTCACTCTTCATGGCCTGTCTTTGTCTGCTACTAATTTCCATTGGGTTCTGAAGAAAATAAGCCTTATTTATCTACTATACTGCTGAGAGGCTTTGATAGCAGATATTTTAGAAAAAACTTAAATTTCTAAAATTTCTGCTAAATTGATACGTACCCTATTTCATAGAATTACATCCCCTTTCACCCACTGGATTTATAGGCCTTTGCTACTGAGCACTGTTGTCATCTCCATTCTTCTTTGTCCAATGCTACCTTGTAGACCTACTTTTTTTTGTATTTATGAACTGAATAAGTTCCTTAGCAGGTATATAGGTGGAACTACTGATGCACTTCTGCATAAAATATTTATAACAATATTTTAGACATTTTAATATAAGTTTTGACAGGCTTTGGGTCCTACAGAAGGAAAGAGAAAGAGACTATTAAAAATTAAATCCTCTTTCCAGGAAACCTTTGAGAAGGCAAGCTTGAGTAGCAGCAGCAGTGGAGCAGCGAGCCTGAAAAGTGAACTTTCAGAAAGTGCAGACCTGCCCCCTGAAGGCTTCCAGGGTCCCGGTGGTAAGGATGAAGACAGGGCCTGCGATGAAATCCTGTCAGATGATAACTTCAACCTGGAAAATATTGAGAAAGGTACTTCTAGTGAAAGGGTGTCAGCATGAATGCACTCTTGACTCCTTTCTGTTTCAAGGTTCATTTGCTTTTTATTGTTTTTATTAATGTGCAGATATATATTCAGAGCTAGATGATGAATTGGACATTTCGGATAACTCCAGCAGCTCCAGTTCAAGCCCTCTGAAAGAATCTACCTTCAGTAAGCTTTATTTATAAGTTTGCTATTTGTGGGATTCTGGCAGGTAGTGGTTTGGGAATCATACCTGAGTCAAGCAAGTATCACCATATATATAACCCAGTGGTTTGTTTTCCAGGTGTAATGCTAATTAGGACAGGTGTGTCTGTCTCTATCACAGAGCCCAAAGGCCAGACAGCACAGTAGTTTTACATTTCATTAGCTGTCAAATGCATAGTTTCATTATTTCTACCAGCAAATGCAGGTTCTAACTGGGGAGTTGAGATAACTAATTTGGAGACAGCTAACTAACCATAGGAATAATGCAAGTGACCTTCTATGGGTCTGTTGGTCAGAGGGATTAGAAGCCTGTAGAGGAAATTAGTCTTGGTGTGGACTAATTTTTGTACAATTTTATTTACATTAATGTAAAGGGATGTATTAAAATGCTAAAATAAAAGAAAAATTTGGATTTTTTTTAGAACTATAAAAAATGATATATAAATTCAGTCCATGATGTTACTCTTGACTCTTAATTTGAAACAGTAAAGAAAATACTGGAGTAGGGGAAAGAAGAAAAAAATTAAAGATAAAATTTAAAGACTGTAATGAAAGATAGAATCAAATGCACTCAACATCTGAAGCTGAAGAAAAAAAGTAGTTAAAATAGGAAATGGAGAGAAAAGAATATTCTTTTAAAAGAGTAAGTGGATTAAATATTAAAAACTACAGATAGAAATACTCTGAAATAAATTAAGTGTAAATAATTCTCTCTTCTCAGTGACTAAACTATGAAAATCTCATAAAAGAAAGTTTAAAATAGTCTAAGAATCAAAGTAGAATGTTAAGGATTTAGCTACAGAAAAAAGTACCCGTGTATATAAACATACATAGCAAATTCTAGAAGTTCATTGCTGTTTTGAGACGAGTTCAGTGTTATACATTCCTGATGACAATGGTGGGAGGTCAGTGGGGAGGTGGAAAGGAGAAATTTGCATGTGGTAATTTGTAGCTGCCTTAGCAAGAGTTTAGGAAGATTATGACATAGATATTTTATTGTGTTTTGTTAGATATCAATAATGGAATTTTTTGTTTGTTTAGCACCTTTTCTTTGAGAAAGAAGCCCTTAAGTAAACCTGTCAAATAAATAGTAATTTGTAACATTATATTTTAGCTGATGCTTTCATAAACAAGATTAACTTTGTAATATGTACAGTTGCTGAGGTGACAGAAATTCAGCATTATTTTTGTTTGTTTTTGCCATGAATAAACCCATGTTTATTCCTTACATATTGTTTGACCACTTTCATGCTACAAGGGCAGCAGAGTTCTGTTGGGACAGAGACCATATGGCTTGCAAAGCCTGAAATATTTCCTACCTGCCCCTTTACAGAAAACATCTGGTAACCCCTGCCTTAGAGCCACACGCGGGCATTTACAGACCAAGTCATTCATTGAATATATATCTCCTTTTTTTGAATTTTTTAAAAATTTATTTTTATTTAAAAAATATTTTTATTTATACATAATATTTGTACATATTTATGGGGTACATGTGACATTTTGATACATGTATATGATGTGTAATGATTAAATCAGAGTAATTAGGATATCTAGCACCTCAAATATTTATCATTTTTTTGTGTTGAGAATATTCCACATCTCCTCTTCTAGCTATTTTGAAATATACAATAAATTATTATTAACTATAGTTACTCTAATGATCTGTCAAACACTGGAACTTATTCCTTCTATCTGTATGTTTGTACCCATTAACCAGCCTTTCTTCATATTCCTTTCCCCCTTCCCTTTCCAGACTCTGGTAATCATCATTCTACCCTCTACCTCAATGAGATCAACTTTTTTAGCTACCACATATGAGTGAGAACATGAAATATTTGTCTTTCTGTGCTGGTTTATTTCACTAAACATAATGCCCTCTAGTTCCATCCATGTTGCTGCAAATAACAGGATTTCGTTCTTATTATGGCTAAAAAATATTACATTGTGTATATTTACCACTTTTTCTTCTCCGTTCATTTGTTAATGGACACTTAGACCGATTCCATGTCTTGGTTATTGTGAATACTGCTACAATAAACATGGGAGTGCAGATATCTTTTTGACATACTTACTTCCTTTCCTTTGAATATATGCATAGTAATGGGATTGCTGGATCATATGGTAGTTCTATTTTTTAGTTTTTTGAAGAACCTCCATACTGTTTTCCATAATGGCCATACTAATTTATATTCCCACCAACAGTGTGTAAGAGTTCCCCTTTCTCCACATCCTTACCAGCATTTGTTGTTCAGCATTGTTTTTTTTTTTTAATAAAATAAGAGATTTGCAGAGCAAATAATGTAAAGTTACTTTTATTTTCTTGTTTCAGGCATTTTAAAGAGAAGTTTTAGCGCTTCAGGAGGAGAAAGACAATCCCAAACAAGGTATGTACAAATTGAGCTCCTAGAAATATTGGACTTTACAGAGCTGAGTTATTGGTGGTTAAATTGAAACCTGATAGACAGAAGTTACCATGGGCCCATGGAAACAGAGGTTGTTAGAGCTCACCCTCCCAGAATGATTTACAGTTTACCAAATAGCATACTGTAAAGAGTACTAAGCTTGGGCCTGTGTCTTAGTCTAGCTCTGCCTTTTTCTAGCTTTGTGACCTTGAGACAAATGGTTAGCCTCTCTGAGCTCATGAGCAGGCCAGCAGGTAGGGCCTTGGTGGTCCACAAGGTCATCTGGGGCCCTGGTCCTTATGTCTTGTTCCTCCACATCCCCAGGGTGTAGGTCTCATCCTCACGGCAAATGTGGCCAGTGTGGCTCACCAGACCACATCGTACATCCCAGCCAGCAACAAGAGGAAAGGGGACGTGGAGACACACCCCTTCCTTTAAAGACATGACCCAAATGTGTTCATTACTTCTGCTCACATACCATTGGCCAGAACTTCCTCATGTGACCACATCTAGCTGCAAGGGAGGATGGAATATGTTTGGCGGATTCTCTTTTAAAAGAAAAGCAAAAATTGTAATTTTGGGACAGCCAGCAGTGTCAGTGACAGTTGTCACTTGTAGTGAGGACTGAAACAAAACTATTAGATTCAGCCTTTTGCAAGCGACCTGGTGACCTTCATGAGATTCATTGGAATTGGGTGGGATTGGAGGGAGCAGAAATCTGACTGTAATGGTCTTAGATGTTCTGGAAGCAGAGATTGGGGCAGTTGAAGAACGTAAGGAATGAGCTGGGAGAGTTAGCTGATGGGGCAGGGTTGATGGTAAGGGCCTCCTAAAATAAGGATGACTTCAAAGCATTTGTAACTGAGGAGAAGAAGCCAATGGAGAAGAGAGATTGGGAAGAAGAGATAATTGATGGTATCTAGTTGCAGAGTAGCTTGGAGCCAGAGGAGTGAGCCTCTGGAAAAGAGGGCAAGATAACTCTTTCTTTGTGTCTGGGGAAAGTAAGGTGAAGATTAAATTAAGCTAGAGAAGTAGGATATTCAGGAAGATTATATGTGGTGGTTTCTGTGCATTATATGATGTTCTAGGCCACTGCTGATGGAACCATCTAGATTTGAGGTTTATGGTCAGCTAGGAACAACCAATTTAAAGATGGGAAGGGGACCGAACAGAGAGAGGCATAAGGACTGCCGGACAGCTCAGAGGTGAGGACAGCAGTTGAGGCCGGGACCACCATAAGTTGTGATGCCAGTCAGGGGGCTTGAGAGCTGTGCGGTGACCCCGGCTATGGGGATAGCAGCATGTATGTGACAAAAGGCTAAGGCTGTGATGTGCTGTACCATTCAGGGCTTTGTGGATACAAGCAAAAGAGCCTGATTCTAGCTCACTTATGCAATAAGAGGCTTTGGAGGCTCACAAATCAGGAATCTGGAGGATCAAATTTAGGCATTCCTGGAAGATTCGTAAGGACACAGATGCTGGGAAGAATGAGCTCTCTGTATCCGTGGAACCACTGTATACGTGTGGAAAAGAATTAGGAAGTTAAAAGGCTCTACCTTAACCCTTCCTGGCCCTCACTTGGAGAAGATAAAATTATCAGTGATGTATCTTTGACTAAACAAAAAATGATTTATTTATATGAACCTTCCCCTTGCCACCTAACTGAAATTCCCAGGGATTTGCTGAGCGGGTTCTTCATTGTAAAATTCATTTCCATTATGCAAATTCATTTTCCATTATGCATTTATGCAATTTCCAGCACCCTCAAACCCACACAGAGACCATGGTTCCATTTAGGCTGCCTAGCACTCACACCTGCTCCCTTCAGCAAAAGTCCCCTGCTGGACCTGAAGGACTGTCCACCAAGGATCTCAGCTCTTTCCAGAGCAGTAAACAGGGGCCTGATCCAAGCCGAGACATTCTGACTCTCTCTCCCAGGACTCCGAATCTTAAGAAAGGTGACACAAGAATGGAATAAACAAGCTGGTAACAAAAACTCAAGGAAAACCTACCTGGGCAAATGATCTACCAGAAATGTCTTTGAGTAAAACTTATAAGACCTCATGGTGTTCTTTAGTAGGCCAAAGTGCAGAGAAACTGTGGACAGAAGTAACAAGGAGGGCATGGGAAAAAGAAACAGTCCAAAACTCTAAAGAGAATCAAAATAGGTGACTTTTGGAAATAGGGATCTGAGTTAGAAGATCCTCCAGGGTATCTCCAGGGCTTCCTGGTCCCCAACATTCCCCACCTTCTGCTTTCCATCGCTAGCCTACCACTTCTGCTTCTACTTTTTCAGTCAAGGAAGCCACATGTAGGAGCCTGAAACTGTGGAAACTCCTGCTTCCTCAGTCCAGAAGGGAGGGATCTGGGTAGGAGACATGTGCCTGGCCCTGGAGTTGGGGTTCTCAACACATGGTCCTAAGGAGTGAGTGTGTCCTTATCTCTGGCGTCATAGCTTCTACCTTAACCACAAAATGAGTTCAATAGACTTTTATGAGCTTATCTAGAAATCTATCCACTGCCTTTGGTAGTATTTGCATAGGAAAATGATCCAAAATAACTAATATGTACACTTTGGAAAATAACTACCCTCTTTTAAAGTTTGTGATTATCTGTATTTTTAAGAACATTGTCAAAGTCTTTTTTTCCTATAATATACTTTATTCAGTGATAGAAAGTTGCTTAAATGTATAGGAAAGATACAAAACAAGTATTTTAGTACAAAAATAAATTATGACATATGGGTATACTCCTCAATTAAGAGAATGTTATATTAAAATGGATATTACCAACCAGATTAATTTAGGAATCTCAGCAGTGCCAAATAACTCTACTCTTCTTTTACTAAAACGATCCATGGAAAATTGTTTTATTTGCAAGAATCCACTTGATGTCAACTCTTCAAAAGCAAAAGAAACATATGTGCTATATATATTTTAGAGCTTGAAATGGTTTTTAAAAAGATAGTCATTAGCTAAACATTTTATAACAAAGTGAGTAAATTAGAATCAGCAGAAAGGGGAAGTTCAATCTGAATGAAGCTCATTGAAACAGGGATATTACAGAGCAAGTTTTAATTTGGGGTTATGACCAAGTCAACAGATGAATAATGGCCCATACATTGATGTTTATGTTTTGGAAAGCTTGTTTTAAGGTGAATAGGACTATAGGACTTAACCTAAAGCAACACATGCAAAGCTGTGCCATGAATGTGATACATATGGTGTGACATGCCACCAGGAAACATAGGTTGTTTTAGGACAAGCTCTCTTCCCTCAAGGAACTCACAGTGTAATGAGAAGACAAAGGCAGACTTCAGAGGAAAATAAATGATAAAAGACAGCCTTTGATTCATGCCAAGTAAAAAGAGAGAAAATTAATAACTTTCTGACTTCCTTCCAGGTAATCTCTAGGGCTTCTCTGAATTAAAAGGAGACAGATCTAAAATGTATTTATAATTCTTTAAAAGGCATTAAATAAAGCTGAAATTATTTACAATCTAATTTGTTTAGGGTTTTCCTGGGTTTTGTGGTTTATTAATGTGAAATGTGAACCCATCTTGCAAAATATTTAGAAGCTAAATGAGAAATCCGAATATAAAAGAAGCTAGCAAAGCTACATAATGGAATAAAAATAAATTGAAAATCAAGCTTGTAGAGGTTATTTGGCTACTCTGTGCCATGTATGAAATGATATACCAGTTACAATAAGACCCTGGACAGCTGTCCCTCTTGGGGACTGTCTTGAAAAAGGCAGTTGGTTCCAGTGAGAAGAAGCCACAGGGAAATGTATACCTGATCTGAGCACAGCTTCCAAAGTTTAGAATTCAGACTTTGCCCTGGCTAAATGGTACAGAGAGAAAGCTTAAGCATAAATTCTCAACATTGGTCACACCAGATCTCAGGAGCCAGCTTTGAACCAATTGCTTGCTGAAGAACTGAAATACCTGCCCAATAACTTGGGATAGGCTCTCTTGGACAAATGAGCCAGACAAATGGGTAAAACATTAGCAAACAGAACTAGAAAGGACAGCTCCTACCTCATCAGAGAAGTGTGTAAATCTCAAGGATGGAGAAAGGAAATATAATATTTGAACTGAAAGGCACCCTGGTGATCCAAGCCATCATCAGATGGTAAAACTGTTTTCAGGAATATAATTAATGGCAAAACCAAGAGAGGACCGGTCCTCGACTGCTTTGAAATGTCCAACTTCAATCATTTTCAAATTTGATCTAAAATCTGCCTTCATTACTATTTGCTAGGAAAGAATTAAGAATGAGTTTGACTTTTACCAGTTTTGTGTGTGTTTTATAGGCTGACCCAGTATATATATGCTCACAATTCTAATCCAGCAAGTCATAGCATTTTATTTCAACTTATAAATAAATTTCTCTGTGTAGCAGAATTTGATAAGTCACATAGGGGCTTCTTTATCACATACACTCAGGTCCTAGTGAGCTTTGGATATTGTATTATGACCATCTTAAGAATATTCATTCATTCAGTTGATAGGTATTTATTACTGTGTGCCAGGCATGTGCCAGACTATGCCTGATTTATCTTTGCATTCCCCAGGGCACAGTGTATTGCATGTGGGTGCCAATCCACAAATACTTGTTAATTAATAGATGCATGACAGTTACCTTAGTGTAAATTCTGTATCTATCACTGTAACGGCCTGAAATCTTGCAAACTAGCTTGAACCTGTAGCCTTTGCCATAGACACAGCTTAAGGCCCATGTTTTTTGAGATCCTGTTGCTCAGGCAACAAGATTTCTCCATGCCTGCTTGCCTCCTGTTACCAAGGCAACAAAGTATAGTTGGCAGACTGGTTTAAGATATCGGATGTTTGCAGTATCAGAGATGCCTGTGGTTCATAAGTTTTTTGATAAATCAATGCATATATAATTGTATTCCAGAGTATGCAAAGATAATTGTAAATGTCTGTGACCATTAAGCATCATACATGTGACCAGAAAGACCTTGTACGTTTTGGGGACCTGTGGATCTTGCCTCCTTTTAGCAGAAGTCTTGCTTATTTTTACTTGTGGCTATTCCCCCTATCCCTTTTCATAATCTGTGTCTAGTTTTGCTTTGATTGAATGCATAGTCCTAGATTGCCACTTGCCAAAGTCATCCTGGCCTATCTGCCAATGTCACACTCCAGCAGTCTCACACACAAAAAAAATATTGAAATACATTGTCAGTAAGACCACTCTATTCCTTTTCCGTGACAGTTCTGAACTTTCCTGGCTTATTGCTCATTTGTTTCTAGCTGTTATTGGTGTATGAGTGGGAAGCCACAGGAGCATTATATCACTTTCTTGTCATGATACCAGCATCATTCACACTGTAGACAGATAAAAGCCCTTATTGGACATGAGAACTCAACCCTACCTGATGTTGCTTATTCACATAGGACATATTTATGAATGTCACTGCCTGAAAGAGACTTTCAGTTGTAAAATGCTGCTTAGCTCATATGTTGTGGTTGCAGTAGCTTCAGAAGGCATTATCTTAATATTTCATAAGGTTATTTTTTTTGTTAACATCAAATAGTATTGGCTACTTTCTACAACTGAATAAAATTATGTGATACATGTGAAAATACTTCCTTCATTCAGAGATATAGTTAAGCGAATTCTTGTGGGAGATAAAATTCTAGAGCTTCATCTCCTTCCTGGCTAGGATGAATAATTATCCAAATAATTCACCCTGCACTTGAATAATTCAGCAAAAAGTCTATTTTAAAAATTACAAAGCTAATACCTGCATTCTTCACCCTACCTGTTAGTGATTTTGGGTGGAAGTTGTAGGCTAATGGTCATTTTAAGCACGACATTTTCTCTTTTGACATATAAATTCCAAACGAAGTCACACTAGATCTGAAGAGAGCTGGAAGTGATGACCTTTAGAATCCTTTTAACCTCCCATTTTTCTGAAATTCTTCCATCAGCCTGAAGTGCTACTGGTCAATGCCCATTTCAAAACTTCCAGAGAACACAAACTGCAATATGTTAAGCCTCTTCAACAGAAAATATTGCTGGAACATTTTCTTTGTGTTAAACTACTTTTTTGTATTTTCCAGCTTGAGCTATGCTGGGAATGCCATTTTCTGTAGACATCATGCTCTATTGGACATAAACATTCAATGTGGTTCAGTCTAGAAGCAGCCTTCCCCCAGGCTCTACATAATTTCAATAATTTTTCCATTTGTGGACCCAACAGTTGCATAGTTTAAAGCTCTCACTTCTGGTCACAATGAGTCTGGTCTACTATGGAATTTCAGATGACTATATTTTCTTGTGGTTAGTTATATAATTTCCAGAAAAATTAAATTTTTTGTGCTATACCTATGCAATGTTGTAAATTCTAAGACTGTGGCAACTATTTCCTTTCACCATCTCATCTCCATTGTCTAGTGCAGTGACTACACACTGTGGGCACTTAATAAATATTTATTGAATGAATGAATGAATGTGTGACGGCTCTTTTTAAAGATTACCTAACATTTATTAAAGATGAATTTATTATTATATAGGAGTAGCAAAGTTGGCAGCAACTCAGCATCATCAGAGTGGGCTATTTCACCTATCCCACTAGCACACATTGTGCAAAACATTTTTTAATATGTAGAAATGTTTGAAATGTTGCATTCTTCAGGGCAATTAAAATAGTCATCTAGTTAACTCAGCATGTGAGTATCAGCTTTTTAAGAACATGCATAACCTTATGGATACAAGTTTTCCACAAGCTACCTTTTTATTCACCTTTTAAGATAGTGAGGTCTGGGAAGTTTTGCAGGTTTAGCAGCTCAGTGTATGATTGTAATGTTGTATGTATGAAAACAATGACCAACACCTTCTAAGGAAGGGCCTGGAACACACTGTTAAATATAGAGGCCGCTGGGCATATGTGCACTTGAACAGTTGAATTTTCAAGGACTGAATTTTTAATTTCATTTAATATTAATTTGAATGCAAAACAATATAAAATTGTTTTATAAAAACTATCTCATTAGTTTTTATATGTTGAAATGATAAAATTTTGGATGCTTTTGATTAAATAAAATAGTAAGAAGAATTTCACTTTTTTCTTTTTTGAGACAGAGTCTTACTCTGTTGCCTGGGCTAGAGTGCCATGGCGTCAGCCTAGCTCACAGCAACCTCAAACTCCTGGGCTCAAGTGATCCTTCTACTTCAGCCTCCTGAGTAGCTGGGACTACAGGCATGCGCCACCATGCCCGGCTAATTTTTTTTCCTCTATATTTTTAGTTGTCCAGCTAATTTCTTTCTATTTTTTAGTAGAGACAGGGTCTCGCTCTTGCTCAGGCTGGTTTCCAACTCCTGACCTTGAGCAATCCGCCCACCTCGGCCTCCCAGAGTGCTAGGATTACAGGCTTGAGCCACCGCGCCCAGCCTCACTTTTTTCTTCTTACTTTTTATTTTAATATATCTACCAGAAAATGTAAAATTATATTTGTAGCTTCCATTATATTTCTATTAGTCAGTGCTGTACTCATCTAGAAGGCTAAGGGGCAGAGAGTTATTCAGAAAGCATTTGCTGGGGTATGGTTTGTGTGCAAGGATAAGAGGAGCCAGAACAGATGCTCTGCTCTGCAGCTCAGCCCTGGGGCTGTCTTGCCCACACACAGGCACTGCTGTGATCATGCCTGGCTTTGAACTTTCTGAGAGCAGGACTGTCCCTTTTTTTTTTTTTCTTTAAACATACTGCATTTCCCAGGGATATAGAGAGTGAATATTCTGGCCAAGGCTGGCAAGTTCTGTTTATTTTCAAGGAAACTTGTGCTGAGAATGGGACACAAAAAATTATGGGATCAAGGGAGGGCTGGTTTTGTGAGGGTCAAGAGAGTATGGAAAGAGATAGGGATAGAGAGGGAACTAACTCATAGGTGGATGCAAGGATGATGGTATTATGCTAGTACTTAAGTTGGGTGGTGGGTAAATGACCACCAATTTTGTTACACTTAATAACTTAGATATGTATTGCTGCATATATGTATTGAAAATTCTATGATTAAAATGAAAGGGTTAGGGTAAGAGAATTATCAGCCATGTTTATTTGTATTTGAATCCGTATATTCACTCCTACTTAGCAAATGCCTATCATTTGCCTTATACATAGTAGATGTTTGATGTATTTTTTGTTGGATTGCATTAAATGGAAGCATGATTTTATTTTTAGTATTATTAATGCTTTATTCTATGTGCTCCTATTTTTATTTATGTATTTATTTATTTATTATTTTTTTAATTTCAGCATATTATGGGGGTACAAATATTATAGTTACGTGTATTGCCCATGTCCCAACTCCCCCCTCGAGGCAGAGCCTCAAGCATGATCATCCCCCAAACATTGCACATCTCACTCATTATGGAAGTATGATTCTTATAAATTGTTATGGCACAGGTGTTTCTTATTTTGTTCCAGAAAACTATTAAGAAATTGGCTCAAAGACACAATGGAAAAAACAAGGCTGAAGGTTATTTATGGATATCCCTGGTGGGGTGTAAGGCCACCTCCATAGAAGACACTGAGACCAATAATGTCCAAAATTATCAAGCAATATACAATTTTGAAGGAAAGGAGACAAGGGATGATAATAACACTGGAAACTTTAGGAAAAATATATTTTTTTAAATGCAAAAAAAATCTCACAGGAAGAGTTATAGGGTTTGTTGTTGATGTTTTTTTAAGACAACAGGAACAAATCATGGAAAATACCATATACAAAATTGTAAATGTTATTTATTTTTAATATGAAAAATACCATATACAAAATTTTAAATGTCATTTCTTTTTAATAAAAAAATCAGTATTTGGATTTTAAGTACAACAAGGTAATCACTCAGGATACTAAGATGTAGGTTCTTAATCATACTTAGAGCTTATAAACAACTGTGGTAGGACAGGGTTCTTCCATTTGCCAGTAGAATGTCAGTTCTACTCTGTGTTACAATATATTTATTTTCCTCATTATATAAAATCTTGAGAGCATTTTGAGGGAAAATGACCTTTATTTGTGTTTATAATGTAGACCATAGCAGAGTGTAGGCTTTCCATAAATGTGTGTCAAGTCCAAGTTGGACAAGTCATTCTAATGGCCTCTAATTCTGTTTTCAGGGACTTTACTGGTGGAATAGGATCAAGACCAAGACCAGGTAACTTAATGTTGGCAGCAATAAAATCAGACACACTTCCCTGAAATTCAATGTAATTTATGTTATAGTTTCTTATCTTTCCCCCTTTTATTTCTTCAGCTTTGCTGCCTCTTGACCTGCTTCTGAAAGCGCCACCCCTCATGCTCAGGGCTCACGTTAAGGAAAAAGAGGTCGAGTTAGTGACAGGGTGGCAGTCCCACAGCCTTCCTGCTGTGATTCTTCGAAATCTCAAAGATCATGGTAGTACTTATTAGATCACATTGTTGTTAAGTACACAATGGGTGAACACAGAATTATAGTGGTGCCTGAGACGTCTGAATGATACTTGGGAGGTAATTTTAAGATAAATAGCAAGAGAATTCTGTTTTGTTTGTCCATCATTATTAGTTTGGCAATTTGATAGTATCAAAATGCTTTCTGTGTTCACTTATAGATTGAAATATTATAGGCTGTTTTTCTAAAATTTGCATTTCTCCTTGGTGGGAATGTTAACCAGTTGAGTGTTGATTCTTAAAGTATATACCTACTAACAAAACATAGGAACTGTGTTTTACATGGATATTTCTGTAAATTCTATACCTACATGATACTTATAGAGGGAAGAGAGTGAATCATATTTTTTTTATTTCCTCTATTCTGACACAGATGATTATTTCTTAGTTATTTCTACTTGTACTTGATTAAATATTATATCACATTTTATATCATAATTGAAAAATTATGGATCCTTAAACATAAAAGTTTATAATAATGGTTTGGGGAAGAAAAGAATATGTTTATTAATCTGTTTCTAATTTCTGTTAAAGAGGACCAAAGTCCCATGGTAACATTAAAATTATTAGCTAAACCTGGACAATTAAAAAAAAAGTTTAATAATTGTGCTTTTAACATATGTGTTTGTATATGACTCTTGAGTATAAAGTTCCACTTTACTATTTTGGTTAATTTGGAATTACTGTTTAATGCTATTTTTACTTTAGCTTTCTTAATTCACATTCTTTTGTAGAGTTAACATGTATAGTGAACATAGGCAATGTGAATTGATTTACTGTAATATTAGCCAATGTGTCCACATTTATTAAATGTGCTTTGGAAGAGTCATTGACAGTTTGGGGCCATTACAATATCAGTATAGATGCAAAAAAAAATGTTATTAGATTATTAGGATACCCAAAACTATTATGTTGACTATGCTTTGTTCCTGTTATTTTGGTAAAGGTAAGTTCATAACATAATCATGAAATTAAGATAATTGTTGTTGACTGATTTTTATAACAGCAGGAGTGGAACACACACATATATATAAGCAACTCACAGTTCTGTTGTAAGTCATAATAGGAATTCTTTTTTCTAGTAGGTGTGTTGAGTTAGTCCAGTGTAAGACTTGATTTTATGTCAGTGATACTAGTCAGATCTCTGGATTTTAAACAAACTAAATATGGCACAGTTTCCATATATAATAATACTAATGTATTCCTTATTCCTATAATTTGTTATACCATCTAATTGTAAAAAATTTGCTGATTCATATATTTTTAAAATTTGAATCAGAATATACTAAACATTTTTAAGTGTTATCAGTGAATGCTAAGTTTTACCCATAAAAGGAATGGATAGTGTGCTAATATTGTAGAGCACATTAATGCACAAGAGAAAATTTGGGTTACCACTTGTGAGTTATGCTACTTTCAAGTCAAAAATTTAGATCTTTATTTTTTTCATCATAATACAAAATTATTTTTCTATGTACTATGAAGTCATGCTTTTTTTTATTTCATCATATTATGGGGGTGCAAATATTGTTAAGGTTACATATATTGCCCTTGCCCCACCCCCTAGTCAGAGCTTCAGGCATGTCCATCCTCCAGGTGGTGTGCATCACACTCATTATGTGTATACACCCATCCCCTCCTCCCCTCTCCCACCTGCCTGACAGCCAATGAAAGTTTTTTTTTTTTTTGACATTTTGGTTACATTTTATATCTTTGCCTTTCCCTAAGAAGGGTTAGAGGTATGCCCTTCCCCTCCACAATGCTCGCCACATCCCTAAGATGTGGGGCTCCCCCCTCCTGAATCCCTTGTGAACACTACCACCATTTGAGCACCATAGTTTTAATCAGTCAGTACCAATTTGATGGCGAGTAGATGTGGAGCCCATTTTCCTGATCTTGTGTCGTCTCACTTTGGATGATGGGCTTAAGCTTAATCCAGGATAGTATAAGCAGTGCTCGCTCGCTGTCGTTTCTTAGAATTGAGTAATATTCCATTGTGAACATATACCAATAAAGTCATGCTTTTTAAAGTGTTGCAGGTAAATTTGGGCTGTCAGTCACTTTATCAAAATTCAAACAACTGGTACCAGCCTCATTCACTTAGGTCATCTCATCTGCAAATCATGCTCCATTCCAGTCCTTTCCTTCGTATCTCTAGATTTCCTAACATTTGATTTAGCTTTGCTGGATAGAGAGAAAAATATTGGAAATTATGTGTAACCAATATCTATAGCCCTGTATTGCCCAATGTTCTGGAAAAAATTAGTAGGAAGGGGAGAATTTTGTAAAAATCTGAGTCTGCCCCCAGGAATATATCTAGTTTGTGAACGTTATTTTCCATGTGCTATGGCAGAACACAGGATTAGAAGCATTATTTTAGAGTGCCAGATGGATATATTATGTAATATGATCTTGCCTATGTGATACTACTAAAATATGGACTTCTAGATTCATAGTGTGATGATACAACAGTATTTAATGGCACCTCCAAACTCCTGTAGAACAAGTAACCATGAAACTATTACAAGTTAATGCTGGTAAAAGTCCCCTTGTTCTATTTTTTAATACTAATGATTAATAAATTATATCAATAATTTATTTTATGAATATTATTTGGATTAAATAATAGGTTGCACTTTCATGCCAATAGAAATGAAAATTTAAGAATTTCTAGATTGGGTAAAAATGTTAACAGTAATTAATATGGAATCAATGAATGAATAAACATTTTTAAGATGTTAATTATTTTAGCTCCATTTTTCCAACTTTAGTCACTTGTATATTATCATTGCACAAATTTGGCTATATCTGAGAACCATATATACTACTATTTTCCTAATATTTTTCTTTAAATTGACTCACTCTCTCAATTTCAATACTTTTACAAGTGAAGTTTATGTTATTTCTATAAATGAGAAACTCATATAATATCACTTGCCATGAATAGATGGTAGTTGTAAAAATAACTACAAATCTAAGAAACACAAAATTAAATTTTAAGTAGATATTGTTGTCTGCATGTCCTGAGGTCTATTGTCTTTGTTATGAAAGAACATTCGCTAATATTTGAGAAATGGTGAAGACATACTTGCACCATACTGAAACTTAATCCTTGATATGATCAGCAGAAAGAAAAGAAGATTGCAAAAGGAATACCTTTCCCACCAGGATATTCATACCTGATCTACTTACTACATAAGATTAGGCTGTATAGGTGCCTCATGCCTTAGGAAACTCAGTTCTTTAAAAATAATAGATTGATTCTGCTGTCTATAGCATCAAATCCATTAATCAAACAACTTGATATTATCAAGTATTTTGAATGGTAAAAAAAGTTTAGGGTCTGTCCTATATATAAAAAAAGAAGTAATCCTTTCTGCTTGATGCAGGGGAAATGGTGTATATTTGTGAAGATTGAATCATACCAAAACATAACACAGGATATATATTCGTTGTCGAGTACATACTGTAATGTTATGGATGTTATTTGTGTGTGTCAAATGTAAATTTTTGGGTGTGTGGGTCAAACCTAAATTTTAAAGTGCAAATGTAATGTCAACTAAGAGTACGGTCTAATTTGACTGGATGAACACTGGCATTTTTCCCTCTCTTGCTGAGTTTTTCATGTAGGCAACACCTGACACCAAGGCATTGAGCTGATGTATGGAGATTCTTATGCTCTACATTTTGGATAGAATTTGTCACTTCAGGATTTCTGGGCTCTTAATTATGTTTTCTTATTAGATGACTATGAATCTATTTTTACACTTGCCTTTTGTTCATAAAGGTTAGATCTAAATCAAGCAGTCAGTGCTTCATTAAAATATTCTAGAGAGCACAGCTAATATTCTAGTCATCCTTACATGAGAGCAACTTTTAGTAGCTTACTTTGAGGTTAATTATTGACATAAGTACTTAAAACTAATTTTCACAATTGCCAAAGTGGTTTTAAGTACATACCTTCTCTTTTTCTTTATTGCATAGCAATTTTTTTTAGTATATAAAAATTTGCTCACCAGATTTTGGTCAAAATTTTTATAATACTACTCTATAGCATGTAATTTGGCATAGAATTAATTATATGCCTTTCTATATTGTTTGTTGGGACTTGGAGTACATTACTTATACTTCCCAACCGTATTGTAAGCATCTTCAGTAAAGCTTTTATATATACAGGCATACCTCAGAGATATTGTGGGTTTGGTTCCAGACTACAGCAATAAAGAGAATATCACAATTAAGTGAGTCATATTAATTTTTTGGTTTTCCAATGCATATAAAAGTTATGTTTGCAGTATACTGTCCTCTATTAAGTGTACAATAGCATTATGTCTAAAAACCAATCTACATACTTTAATTAAAAATACTTTGTTGTTAAAAAGTGCTAATGATTATCTGAGCCTTCAGTGAGTCCCTAATTATTTTGCTGGTGGAAGGTCTTGTCTCAATGTTCATGACTGCTGACTGATCAAGTGATGGTCACTGAAGACTGGGGGAGCGGGCTATGGCAATTTCGTAAAATAAGACAATGAAGTGTGCTGCAGTGATTGACTTTTCCTTTCCCAAAAGATTTCTCTGCAACATGTGATGCCGTTTCATAGCATTTTAACCATAGTAGAACTTCTTCCAAAATTAAGTCAATTCTCCCAAATCTGCCACTGCTTTCTCAACTAAGTTTATGGAATATTCTAAATCCTTTATTGTTATATCAACAATGTTCACAGCATCTTCACCAGAAGTAGATTTCATCTGAAGAAACCACTTTCTTTGCTCATCCGTAAGAAGTAACTCCTCATCCATTCATGTTTTATCATGAGATTGGAACAATTCAGTCACATCTTCAGGCTCCGCTTCAAATTCTAGCTCTCTTGCTATTTCTACCATATCTGCAGTTACTTTTTTCACTGAAGTATTGAGCCCTACAAAGATATCCATGAGAGTTGGATTCAATTTCTTCCAAACTCCTGTTAATGTTGGTATTTTGACCTCTTCCCATGAATTATGAATGTTCTTAATGGCATCTAGAATGGTGAATCCTTTCCAGAGGTTTTCAATTGACTTTGCCCACATCCATCAGAGAAATCACTGTCTATTGCAGCTATTCTCTTACAAAATGTATTTCTTAAATAATAATACTTGAAAGTCAAAATGACTCCTTGATCCATGCGCTTCAGAATGGCTATTGTGCTAGCAGGCATCAAAACAACATTAATCTCCTTGTCCATCTCCATCAGAGTTCTTGAGTGACCAAGTGTATTGTCAATGAACAGTGATATATTGAAAGGAATCCTTTTTTTCTGAGCAGCAGGTCCCAATGAAAGAAGCCAGTAACAGTAATATTCAGTAAACAGAGGTGCTTTCATCCAGGCTCTGTTTTTCCATATTTCTAAAGCACAGGTAGAGTAGATTTATCATAATTCTTAAGGGCCCTAGGATTTTTGAAATGGCAGATGAGCGTTGATTTCAACTTAAGTTCACCAGCTACATTAGCCCCTAACAAGAGACTCAGCCTGTCCTTTGAAGCTTTGAAGCCAGGCATTGACTTCTCCTCCCTCGCTATGAAAGTCCTAGATGGCATCTTTTTCCTAAAGGAGACCATTTTGTCTACAGTGAAATATGTTGTTTAGTATAGCCACCTTCATCAATTATGTTATCCAGATCTTCTGGATAAGAAAATATTATCCTGCTGCAGCTTCTACATCAGCATTTGCTGCTTCACCTTGAACTTTTATGTTATGAACATGGCATCTTTCCTTAAACCACATGAATCAACCTCTGTTAGCTTCTGATTTTTCTTTTGCAGATTCCTCATCTCTCTCAGCCTTCATAGAATTAAAGAGAGTTAGGGCCTTGTTCTGGATTAAGCTTTGGTTTAAGAGAATATTGTGGGTGGTTTGATCTTCTCTCTATACCGCTAAAACTTTCTCCATATCAGCAATGAGGCTATTTCACTTTCTTATCATTTGTGTGCTCACTGAAATAGCACTTTTAATTTCCTTCAAAAATTTTTCCTTTGTATTTCACAACTCGGCTAACTGGCACAAGAGGCCTAGCTTTGGATCTATCTTGGATTTTGACATGCCTTCCTTACTAAATTCAATCACTTGTAATTTTAGATTGAAAGTGAGAGACCTGTGACTCCTTTCACCTTTAGAGGCCATTGTGTGGTTATTAACTGACCTGATTTCAATATTGTTTGGTCTCAAGAGATAAGGAGGCCTGGGGAGAGGGCGAAAGAGAGGGAAATGGCTGGTTGGCAGAGCAGTCAGCACACACATTGTATTTATCCATTCAGTTTGTCATCTCATATGAGCATGGTTTGTGTATTAGTAACATCAAAGATCGTTCATCAGAGTCACCATAACAGATATAATAATAATGAAAAAGTTGAAAATATTACAAAAGTTGCCAAAACGTGACACCGAGATAAGAAGTGAACACAGGCTGTTGGAAAAATGGTGCTGACAGCCTTGCTGGATGCAGGGTTGCCACAAACCTTCAATTTGTAAAAAATGCAACATCTTTGAAGCTCAATAAATTAAGGCACAACAAAATGAGGTATACCTGTATATATTTTGAGTACGTCCTCTGAGATCAGGCCCTTGAAAACTACTTACTGAGTAACTGATACAGACCCACCACTCTATAAAGCCTTGTATTCTTTCCTACTGTATTGACAGCAATTGCATAAGTAATCTGAAATAGTGAAGGAATCAATGATTTTTTATGCTAGATTTTTTCATATTATATTTTTATTTAAAATTATTTTATCATATTAAACATATATGTATGTATGTATTTTTTAGACTTCAGATTGGTGTAGGAGTGGAAGGCAGCACATTTCCTTTACCAATGACGATTTGTTTCCTAATTCTTCTTGCACTTAGGGAGTGTGTACCAGATCCCAGGAGAATGCTGCCTAGAGGTGTAGATTTTGTTTCACAGTCTTTGTAGGAAATGTGTTTTCAAAGAGATACTTGGTCTCACAAAAGTTACTGATGGTCCTAATTTAAGACCAAATGCAAACAGCATTCACCTGTTCAATGGAAGCTCATCTTCCTGCCCTCAGGGTTTCTGCCTGGAGGACAGACTGAAGGAAGGAAGAGTTGGAAGGTACACCACTCACTGGTAGGAATCAGGAGAGATCAGTGTGACTTGGGTGATGATTACAGCATAGTATGCAAAATAATTGAGTTAATGGAAAAAGGTACAGCTCTCAGATTTCAATTTTCCATTATTGATTTTTCATATATTTTTTAAAAATAGTTTGGATATTTACAAATACCCTTTGAATTGGTTTGTCACACAGACCAACTTGAGTGTTGGGGATGGTGATGAGCCCACAGTAATGAGAAACCTAGACATTAAGGACCCTAGGTTCCTGTGGACTCTTTTGCACATAAACCATACCATTTTACACATATAGACATTTAACCAAATTATTCCTTATAGAAATGTGAGTACCAACAGCTTAGAATCTATCTATGTGTTGGCTCCTATTTGGGAATAGTTTAATTTTTTAGAATCTCAGACAGAGTACATTTAACCCACAGGGAGTATTAATCATTAATTCAGTTATTAAGCTTCTATTGAATCCATTTGTTCAAGAAAAATGTTGAAACAACTAAGGTTGTGGCCAAACCATTCTCTAATGGCTGCCGCAGCAGTCCACTCTCCTGAAAGCAGGAGGTCTTTCTTCCCTCTGGGTCACTTACCTGCCCTCCACTACAGCTAACACCGTGTTATTCTTAATTGACATTGCTCAGTATGGATTCAAAAGATGTCTGGGATGTTTTAGATAGTGTGTCAACTATAATTTTTTATTATGATAACTACATATTAGTTCTTGTCATAATTGGAATACAAGAGCACAATTCTTTGAGTTATTTGTAGGAAGTGTTTCAGTATTTTTATTTAACCCATTAATGATAGAATTGTGTAGAAGACAAAAGAGCTGATTCCAAGAGCATTTGGAGAACAGGGATTTTTTAGTTAGGCAAGAAAGCAAAGCTGAAATAAGATTGCTAAATCAAGCATAAGACTGGCGAAATTTCTACAGGGCAATAAAACTAAATCATTTTTGTGATCAAGCTCTTGACCAGGTGTAAAATCATAACAATATATCAATTTCTACAGGTTAACTTCTAACACTATGGGGCTATCAACTGCATGCTTCTTTATAGGTATAGATTGTTAGTTAAATATACTATGACATTACCCAAAAGTATTAGATTAAGATCAAGTAGGGTTATTAGAAACACTCTAGCATGTTATCAGAGAATCAAGCAATCACCGTTTTGCCTGTTTTCCACATTTGGGTTCAACTTTTCTTGTCCAGGCAATTAAATGGGGGTCTGGTGGGGAGAAGAAGCCCATGTTTTCTTTCTGTTTCATTTAGTTGAATTGGTTAGCCTTTGCATCCATAGTGGTGAACAGTGTGGTTTTCACACCACAACATTTTTTTCTTGAGAATTCTGGGCTTCATCAATGGAATTGACTTTCAGAGAAGAAAAATTCCCTTTGCTAGGAATAAAGGAAGCTAGTGTGACTTGATCAGCGATTGTAGCATAGTATAAGAAATAAGTAGATCATTGGAGAAGAGTCGGGCTCTATGAACTAGACCAAGTTCATATGCTATTTTTGGCCTACACAGTCGGGAATAAAAATATAACTTTCTGTACTTTTCCAAACCTGAAATTACTATTTATATTAACTGATTTCAGAAAATATAATCAATTGGCCTACAGGTAAATTTCAATATGTTGGTGATTTCTTTATCATATCAAACTTAAAGTCTGATATCAGACAAATCGAGGATTGCTCTTCTGTCTCTTCTGCTTCCCTGGGTGGAATTTGTTCCAAGGGCTTAGTTAGCGTTATAGTACTGGGGCTTTGTGACCGCCTGTGCTGGCATTGTTCTGATTATTGGGTGTGGTTATTCTTCCACACTGGTGTCCAAAGAAGTGGCATAACCCTACCTGACATGCAGTTCCTAGACCATGTTTCCACCCATGGCTGTGTCCCCTTGACATGAAAGCAAGTCCTCTGTAGAGCAAGCTCTCTTGTTCTGTCAGCTCACGTTTTCGGGACATTGGGAGGTTTGGCCTGCTCTTCCTCACCTCGCTGGGCATGGAGACTTGGGAACTCATGAAAAGCTCTCTGGTCTGACACCCGATGGAGCTATGTCTACTGCCCCCTGACCCCCATGCCATAGTGGTGCGGGGAACATCAGCATGACTGAGTCCTCTCAGAGTCCCCCGTGGGATTGGGGCAGGCAGCCTCACCACTCTTGAATCCCCAAACTTAAAGAGAGCTCTATCATCCAACTCTCCCCTCCTTGCTGCCTCTACCCCAGACTGTGTCCAAAGTGAGCTGGAATTTTGATCTTTCCTGAGGCTTTCTTTTTTTCTTGTCTCCTCGTCCTCCATCCTTCGAGAAGCTTTATCTCACCCAGGAAAGGCAGGAGGAAGAGTTTGTTTAACAATAGTTCTTTAAAATCTTTCTGTCTTCTGCTTAGACTATTGCTTTTTAAAGCCCGGGAACTTACTCCCTCTGTTCCCTGGTTCCTCTCTGCCACCACATCTTGGGGCCATGCTGCCCTCACACTCTACTGCTTGACTGGGGGAGGCTCCTGGGGTCAAAAGTAAGTGTGGGAAATAATACAGCAGTAAGTTCTCCACAGAGCATCTTTCCATGTGTATTATGTAGCCATTTCTAGGAATTTCAATTTCAAAAATCCTGTGGTTATGTTTCATATTCTAAAAAAATAACTAAAGAGATAACAGTTTTGAAATTGGAAGAACCCTAACCCTCAAACACACCAAAAATATTAAGCCTGGCCAGGATGTGAGGCATATTACATAAATGAGATTCAGTCAGAAGTCAAGAGTGAAGGACTTCAAAGCAGCCTTGCTTCTGTGGCCTTTAAACAGCTTGTTTCAGAAGTTTCAAATGAAAGGGAGTTTGCTGCCTGGTCACCCAGAAGGTGAAAGGAGCTGATGCTTTGACTCAGCTTTCTGCCATCCTGTGGGAAATTCCAGCAGGCGTGGGGGACAGCAGGGGAACTGGGCCCAGACTGTCAAGTCCCTATCTAGCAATTTCTGCCTGACTGATTGCAGAACCGTCTGTTGTTCTGTGTGGGAAGTATCCCACCTCATGCCCCAGCCTCCCAGTTTTCATCTTCTCTGTCACTTCCTCTCTGTTTTGATGGGACATCATTCTCTTAGTCACTCAGCCCCAAGCTTTTGCAATCCTCGGCCCCAGCCCCCCCCCCACAGATAGTTTCCACACGTTGTTCCCCTCCCTTCTCCATAGTGTATATCACCTCAGCCCCCTTTGTTTTTTTCCCCATTTTCACCATGCTCCCATTTCAAATGAAGAAACCAAGGCCCAAAGAAGTTGTGACTTGACTAGAACCATGTTCCTGGTCCCTGGCAGAGAGAGAAAATTTAAGCCAGGCCTTCGGACTTCAGCTCTAGGCCTCTTCTCATGAGGTCCCCTTTCATGAAATACAGACAGCCTTATGGCTTCTCACCATGTGTGGCCCCTAGCTACCTCTTTAGCTGCGCACATACCAAACCTTTTTACTGCTCTGCACACCAGCTAAACTGGATGCTTTGCTGTTCTTCAGATGTGGCCCTTGCTTAGCTGACTCTTCCCTTTGCTGGAACTGTTCCTTCTATTAATACTAGGAAGCCACCACTCCAACACAGCTTCCTTCACACCCAGTCCATGCCCTGTACCTATTGAAGGCCTCCTAATTCTCCATAGTTTGCTCAAATGTGACCTTTGCATCCACCATTTATCCCCCATCCATGATTCTCTGGGGAAACCTCCCATGAAGCGCCTGTACATGCAAAATTGTTCATCTAACCAGGGGCACAGGGATTGATTGCTGCACAATTGTAGATTTGAAATACAATTAAGGTACTTTATTTCGTTGTTGCAAAAGTAAAGGAAAGAGGCAAGAGTGAATTTGTATTGCCTTTTGACAGGACAGTTGGTCTAATATAGAGAAGCTCGTGTGTTTTGGCCTTATTCATCAAAAAAATATATTTTTTCCTTCTTTATAGACTGCCAACCACCCACTCCAACCTTTATTTTCTCCAGTTGTCCAAAAATTCCTGATTCTTAACAGAGAAAATCCAGAAAACTAATAAGTTGATACCACATCTTGGTCAACTGGGAGAATACAGTATACTCTATTTTTCATTCAATTTGTAGTAATTGACAGCTTCAGGGAGTATATTGTAAAATGTAGTTTCCATAGACTGGACATATAGCATTAATAAAGTTTGAAAGCACCAGGAATGAGCAACTAACTTGGCTGTTTTATTATTGTGCTATGAGATAATAGAATACAGTGTACTGTGCAGGTTCTAAAGATCTAATGCTTCCAGTTTGTTACATGTATGTGCTTTTCAAAATATTTATTAGTGCATTAAATGTTCAAAGGGATAGGTAGAACATCATCTTAAAAGTAGCAACCTTTTTAAGAAAGGAAATAGTATTTCAGGCTGGCAAGGAGTGCAGGTATTATTTTGTATTTGCAGCAACCAGAGGGATTATCCATCATCACACAGCCTCCTCGGGATGTGTTTAGGAGGAAAACTGGGAGCCCCTTAACTCCCATATAGACTGAGTAATACTGTTTTAGGGCTCACCTGGTTTCATGTTCCAGCACTCACTTGCTATGTTATCTTGGGCATTTCCTTTAATCTCTCTAAGGCTCACTGTCTTAATTGGTTTGGGCTGCTGTAAGAAAATACTATAAACTGGATGGCTTATAAACAACAGAAATTTATTTCACAAGTTCTGGAGGCTAGCAGTGCAAGATCAAGGCATTGGCAAGTTCAGTGTCTGGTATGAGCCTGCTTCCTTGTTCACAGATGGCTCTTTCAAGTTGTGTCCTCACGTGGTGGAAGTGGTGACCAAGCTGTCGCCAGCCTCTTTTATAAGGTCACTGATCCCATTCATGAGAGCTACGTTCCCGTGACCTAATCACTCCCAGAGGCACTGCCTCCTAATACCATCACTTTAATACTGTTCAATGTATGAATTTGGGGGGCACAGAAACATTCAGGCCATGTCACTCAGGGTCCTCATGTATAAAGTTGGGATCATAACAGCCATCCTTTAGAATGGTTGTGTGGATTAGATGAGATTAAACGTGTAAAATGCTTCCCAGTCTCTTGCCCAAGTCCATGCTAAGAAAGCACTGCTCTTTCTGCAGGTCCTCTTACCTAACACTCCAGAGGGGAAATATAGCTCTTTAGTGTCATGCCAACCACAGAGTAAGCTAGCAAATACAATTACTTTTGATTTTTGACACTTTTAAGTAAATTACCTCTTATAAGGAATTTTTTCATTTCCTTCTAAGTTTTAAGACACTAGTCAAATTTACTATTTTAATAAAAACAATAAAAGAATACAAAGTGTTCCAATATTTTAAACTTTGATTTTATTTAAATTTTGAGGGGACCAAATATCATATATGTTTTGCAATAGGAAATACCACATAGATATGAGTCATGGGCATATTATGTATGACTGACATTGCACGTGAACTATGATCAGTCTCACTGATTTTTTTTAAGGAAAAATTGTTCTAATAAAAATATTCTTAGGACAAAATTGTCAAAAATAAATATGTGCTGAATTTTTTTGTGAATCATTAGAAAGTATAATATTTTCATTGAGCTAATCTGAAAGATTTATTGAGAGAGAATGCTTTAAAACTAGATAACATGATTTGGCTAACATTTGCCATGAACCTAGTAGTTATTAATCTTTAAATGAAGAATAAAAATAAAAGAAGATATGTATTTGGATTTTTATTATTTTTGTTTTCCTAAGATTATTAAAAGCTAAATAAATATATATTTTGGTGTAGGAGAATATAAAACAAATGTGAGATTTGATCAGGTAGAAAATGAGGAAGAATGGTTCTCATACCTAGGATTAGCTCAATTTGTCTAGGAAATCAAGAGAGTTTGCAAATGTTATAGGTAGACTCCATTTTCAGTCCCAAGTTTTCTTTCTCTTCCCAATCTTAACTCATGACACAGTTTAGTAATCCTGCCAGAGCACCCAGTAATGCTGAACTGGTGGTGGGATCCCAGCTTACCATGATGCAGTAGCAGCAGCTACATGAGAGGCTGTTCTGGTGGTACCTGAGTCTAGGTGGTAGGAGTGGGAGATGCCTTTTAAATAGAAAGAAAGTAACAGATGAGGTGAAAATGCTTTTAACATATAAAATGCAACGAAAGTATTAATATTCAGAGTATGTAAAGAGTATTTACAAATCAATAAGAACAAAGAAGCATGGGGTACAAGCAAGAAATTCACCAAAGAAGTACAATAACCTCACTAACATTTAGATAAATACAAAATAGAAAAAAAACTAAATTGGCAAAATTGTAAAGTCTGGTAATATATAGTGTTAACCAAGGTATAGAAGAATGGATTCTTTTCTTGTCAGAGTATAAAGTGATTCAGTCACTTTAAAATGTATTTGTTACAATAAGAAATGTGTGTATCCTAGGGCCCAGCTATTTCATTTCTCCTTGTATACCTCAAAAGAACTCTGTACTTATGCGCAATGAGGCATGCACACGTATACTCACTGCATCATCACTTATAATCCTGAGAAACTGAAAGCAAATTAAGTGTCCATCAAGACAGAAGTGGCTATGTAAACTACATACTACGTCCAGAACATGCAGTAATATTGCAATATACTCAATAGTTGTAGAGAATAAGCTAGAACTGGGTGTTCTGATAAAAAAGGATCTCCATGATAGACTGAGTGGGAAAAAAAATTGTAAAACAGCTTATGTGATGTGATGTGTTACTATTTGTTTAAAAAGAAAAGAAGGGAGGGAGGGAAAGAGGGAGGAAGAAGGACTACTATAGATTTTCTATAATAGTATCTTTCAAACTCTTGGAAGTGACCATCAATCAGAAGCACATTTTATGTCTTGACTGAGTGGACCCTCGCAATGCACTCTGAAATTTGTTGATCTGGTTTCAATGCATTCCATTCCATTTTTAAAAATGCTGGTCATGACCCATTAAATTGATTTCAGGTCTTAACTATAGTTTGAAAAATATTGTTTTGAGGCACACACATATGTATGCAAACAGATAGAAAAGTGACTGGAAGGCAACACACCACTCTAATATCAGAGGTTACTTCTGGGGAGGTGGCTGTGGTGGGTGGTGGCTCCAGGGAGCCTTGAGCCTCATTTGGAACCCTAATGTTTCTGTTTGCTTGCTTGCTTGTTTTATTTTTTAGAGAATAAGCAATTATAACTATTTTCAGAAGTCAGGGATTTATTGGGATTGAGGTGGTAGTGGTCAAACATTCTTAAGAAAAATAATTTTTAAGTTAAATTGCATAGTTGATTAGTCCAGAAGGCAGGCATTCTAGCTAACTCTCTCTGTTTTTGTATTTAGGGCCACAGATGAGCACATTCTTGTGGCAAGGTAGAGTCAAACCTATGTGATATTCCACTCAAAATGTCATCACAAACCTAAGAACTCTCTGCCATGCTGTGAGATTTTAACTCATTACCTATAAATGTTGCGTCTGTAAATCAAAAACATAAAGTAATTAATATAAAAATGGTCAAAACTCAGGCCCTCCATTTTCAAATAATGCAAAGTTAATGTTTTTGTAGAAACATCAACTTGGCCACGTTACACAGTGTCACGGTTTTTTTTTTTGGCATGAGTCTAGACAAACAAATAGTTACATTTTAAGAATTATTTCTGCAAGGGGCACTGTTGTAGGAAATATGGCATATGTATACTTGGCCATTTCTACAAACTGGAGCAGACAACTGGAGTTCTCTGCTTTCTATTTTAGAGCTAAATTAATTCTTTCTGATTTGCTTTTACATTTTTCCCTAAGGGTGATTTATTAAACCTCATCTTAATGATATTAAACCTCATCTTAATCCTTTAAAGGAATTAGACACAGTGTCCAGGTCAGATAGATTTTTAAATTCCAAACATTTAAACAAGGTATTAACTGCAGATGAACTAGAACTAGATTATTCCTTGCACTAATTTCTTAACTAAGATGTCCATAAAGAAAATATTATTTCTTTAAATGTTTATCTTTTATTCTTTATTGCATTTTGTGTCTTAAATATAAATTTTAATAAGCTTATAATAAAACAACTTGACTCTTTTAAACAAACACATAAAATTTTCTCTTTAAATGTCTTGAAAACAAAATATTTATGGTAAAATATGCAAGCTTTCTCAGAAAGCACTTATGTAATAATCATTTTTTTTAATCTTAGCTGTTGCTAAAGCAATGATTATATTCATATTTAATTTCATAGCGGCTCAATGTTGTATGAAGGGAAGAAAAGTGGATATTTGGGACTTTTTTTAAAAAAATGGAAATTGACAAGAGAAGTATTGTTGCAGAAGCATGCTGTAGGTTAAGGGGATGATGGGAAAGATAAGGAGGAAGAAGATAAGGAAGGAGGAAAATATACATCACACATATGAAGTCTCTCTTCATTTTCTCCAGTGTGGTTCTGTGGGTGAAAGGAGGCAGAGGTGGCCTTGTAGCTAATCTAGAGATTAAAGTCATTCCTTTAAAAAACTTTATATTCTTCATTTAAGAATGGACCATTTGTGGCTATAACAGGAAGCTGGGGAAGCAACCCCTCTGTAATTTGACATCACGTTAGCCTGAAATTGGGAAGAGGGTATGGCTCTATGATGAGAATTCAGTATAAATTATAAATGTGTCCAATTTAGACCTATAATTTTCATCCAAGTGAAAATTATAATTTGTAATAATCAAAGGTTTGAAAGTTACTTAATCCTAACTAAGAGGATTTTGGATTTGTTTGCTTTGTAAGATTGCTTATTTAGTGTTTACATTTAGTAGTTTTGATAAAATTAGTTTTAAAACATGTTATAGAGGGCATAATGAATTAAAAATTTGAAAGCATGATATCCTTTTAACTATACATGGCTGAAGCCTGGCTTTTCAGTGGTCACAGTGTCCAAGGCACCACTGACTCCTGATGGCAGCCTGCTGTAATTGCAAGCAAAACATCCAAGAGCTAAGCAATTTTTCAAATGTTATGATAGGAAACATTATCATGTTACATAGAAGTCTGAGAAGTAAAGGGAAGATTGTTTATTTCATATCATAAAATATTGAAGTGTTACAGGGTCTTTGTGTACTGTCTCATTGGTAGGGTGAGGTCTTTGCTTTAAAATATTTGTCAGAATTTTACTTCATTTTCCACTTCTATCACTTTTGAAAGAGAACTTGACTAACTATAGAATTTATCACCCACAGCATCTGCAGGAATTGCTGTGTCCCAGAGGAAAGTACGTCAGATCAGTGATCCTATTCAGCAGATATTAATTCAGCTGCACAAAATCATCTATATCACACAGGTCAGTGTTCTAGCTTTTTATTTTCTTTTCATCTTAAATGAAAATTTGGTGCTAATATTGCTGAAGAACTACTTTGTGGGTGTTAATACTTGTTCTTATTCTCTCAACCACATATATTTGGCGACATTTTGGTTTAGCAGCAGAGCTGGGAATGTAGTAAGGTAAAAAAACAAATATGTCATATTTTCTCTATGAATCCTAACCTACTTTCTCGCTGTTAGTGACCAACCAAAAACAAACTTTAACACAAATAGCCCTGCAGTGTGGGGTGAAAGTGGAGACAGAGCAGGACTTCTTTGCCCATAATCAGCTTTACTACAGGAAAAAAAGAGGAAAATAGTGCCCGCCAATTAATCCTGAGGACATTGGCTTGAAACCAGAACATTTCAGAGACAGAAAATCAAACCGCAAAAAATCCAGAATTGTTAAGACTTCTTTTTTGTAAATCTTGGTGACTCCTAGGCACCAAGAAGACAATCAATGCTAAAAAATGGCCATTAATTATTGACAAAAATCTGTCTAGTAATAAACAACTTAAACGTTCATTTACCAAAGGTAAATGCGGAGGATACTGTCAGTTGCCAATTGTGGCAATTCTGTTTATACCTGCAGATACTGAAAAGAAATACCACTAGGTCATTGGACCAACTGGGCCCATTATAAGTCCAACTTGGGCTAATACTCCATCTATCACCTGACTAACCCCCTACCCCCCAAAACCATTTTCATTGTTGTACCGCAGTGACATTATATGATTCTAGGAATTAGTGTCGATTTACAAGTGCCTAGCATTCCCTGAAAGCCTGGATATTTCCTTTTCCCCAGTCAACAGTCACTCTAGCAAATGGCTAAAAGTCTCCTTGGGGAAGGCTTGGAGGAAAATTTATAGTATGTGCTTGTAGCAATGCTTCAGGGCCCTTCCTCAAGGGGTTTCATCTTCCCTATTAATCAAGGGGCTTTGGGTCTTTGAATTGACTTATGTCTGAAAACCATGTGAGAGGCTTTAACTCAGGTCAGGTTTTTGTCTAGCAGACCTAGAGTTTCTTCGCTGTGAAATAGATCAAGGAATACTCCAGTAGGCAGACCAGCTATTTCTTTTCCAGGAACACTCTAGTCAATTAACCACCACCAAAGATCTCTGTGGGCCAAGGCATTCTAACTAACAGTACATCCCTGCTGCCCTTTATGCCCTAAATTCTTGCAGTTTGTCACTGGTGGTCAATTGCTATCCTTTGGTCTCTGCCAATTGGTTACATTGGAATCATGCATCCTTCAGTGTCACACCTGGCCTTTGAAGGAGCGCAACCATAAAGCTTTTCAAGGATCCTGGTGCTGCCCTCTGTAATGTGTTTCTCAATGCCTTAGTGAAAGGACTAGCTTCTGGTGGTTCTTGCTGAATGTGTTTGGAGGGTGGGTGTGCAGATCACACATGGTAAATCCGACTCATGTTCCTGTCTCTCTAAGCCTTGAATTCCCCCCTCCACATGCCAGAGAAGCTCTGGCATTTCATCTTCACTAAACACAGGCCACTGGTGAGTACAAGTCAACCAATCAACTAAGCTACCACCTCTAGCTGCATGAACTAATGTATTAAATCTGGAATCTCTAGTATGTGCATCCATATCAATGAATCCAGTCTGATCTTGTGCTATATTTCAACCTTCTTGGCTTAACTAACATTCTTGCAATCCACTCCTGAACATATTCTTTGGGTTGCTACTGATATATAATGGCAAAGTCTTTCAGTTCTTTTGGTGTATAAGCTATTTCCTCCTGGGTCATAGTGTGTGGATTATATTGAAATATGACCCTAGTTATGGATTTGGCCCTTATTTTTGTGGGTCTTATGAGCATCCCTGTTTAAGACATTTGTCCCAGACAAGGCTGTCATATAGAGTTTTTAAGCGAAGAAAGGCTTGTCTTCTTGGACACAAGGTGACAAGCTATTTCCACTAGCAAGGAAGGCTCAGAGCAACTTGGGTTTCAAGATCGTTACTTTTATCTGGGTCTAACAAGATATCCCTACTCTAAGTTTTAGGATCCTATTTTTTTTCTAACTTTCACATGAGAAATTTGATGAAGTGTGAATTCAACTGACATTGTAATTTAGCATCCTGCCCAATTAAATTCTGCATTTGATTAACACCCATATAAGTGCTATGGAAGCAAAAAGCAACGGATTCTTTTAGGGCTGTCATGAATTCTTTTCCGGTCTCAGACCATGACTTGACCTGAGAGTTAAAGTACCTAAATTTGTCATTTTCTTTGTATAAATGCTCCAGTGCATTTAGGAGAACCCATCCTATACCACAGCCCTTATTATCAGCATCTAACAGTGAAAACAACAGCCATTTGGGCTTCCACGGCACCTGCTTCAGTTGGCCTTTCATCAAGATGATAATCTGATTAATTGTGATGCCTCTGCATTCCCTGGATCACTAGCATCCCACGTCCTATTGGCCACAAACAAACAAAATTTGGCACTGGGATCAGTTTCAAGGGCACAATCAAACCAATTTCTAAATCCTATCTGTATGAGTTCTTCTCCTGAGACATTCCTAGAACCTGAATGTGTATTAGCTAAGGTCCAGCCAGAAACTACACAGTAATTTCAACAGGGAAGCCTTAATGTACAGAATTGTGAAATATAACAGAGTATTATCTACTAAGGAGGGGAAGAGATATCTAAAGAATATAGGAAGAGAATATAAGGAAGTCACAGTCTCTGGGGCTGAGGCAGAGCACCCAAGAAAGGAACAAATATGGAAGTGGACACTTCCACCCTGGCCTGAGGTCCAAACCTCACTAGAAAGGTCAGGAAAAATTGCTAAGGTGCTAAGCTGGAGAGATTTGAAGTTGAAGCATCCCTCTGGGAGACTAGGGCAACCCATCCACAGTGAGGTACCATGCTGTGGAACTTGGTGGGATAAGCATTTGAGGGTGTTGTGCTGAGAAGCACCCTCTGTGGGACCAGAGGGTAGGTGCTGCTCCCTGGGACTCTGTGGGGAGCCATCTGCAGGGTTGGTGCCACTAGAACTGACTAGGGGTGAGCACCAACCACTGGGGGTCCCACATGTGCTGTCTACTGGGAGCTGCTGGAGCAAGGTGAGACAGGAGCACCACTGGAAGCCGAGACGGATTCTACCCTCCCCCAGTGTCCCAGCTGTGCCCATTTCTGATGTAGCTTAGCATCCTGCCAGCTGGCAAGGGAGAAATGTTTCCAGCATCACAAGAAGGGCAATTAAGGGTTGGGCTTAGAGCTGGCAGCATTGATAACTAGCATACTTAGCCTGGGAGAACCAGTCAAGGAACTGCCTTCTTTGGTACCTACCCACCTCTGAATTCTCATTGCTTTCCATTTGACTCTCCCTCTGGCCTGGAGAGTCTTTAGTCCTGGGGCTGAGTAGCCTGGCTCTTATCTGTCAAATTTTGTCTAAAATCTGATATTTTTTTAGTTTCCCTCCTGACAGCTGCCTTTTTGAGGCACAAGAGTCTAAAATTGATTACTCTCCTCTCTATTTTCTGCGGTCAACTTTTCTCTTAGGCAATCACATAGAATTGTCTAACTGATTAAATTAAAAAGAGTAAAGGGGTACAAGGAAGTATCATTGGAGGGAGAGAAGCTTGGTTAATCTGCCGTATCTGTACTAAGTAAGTTAAAATATTATATTCAAATGCATTTCCATTTAAATACTGATATGGAAATATGAAAAAAGCATTCTTAACTTTAGCATTATGGAAATGGCTTTAAATAGCTTTTTAGTTACCTCAATTACTAACTATTAAATTGAGAGAAATATCTTTTGAAATTTAAATATAGTTTCCATATGCCTGCCTTGCTAATTTTTATGTAATAAAAAACTTTTTAATGCATGTATTCCATTTCTTTATTGGATTTGAAAGTATTTTAAAGCAAGAATGAAACTAAATATCTTATTATTATGCTCTTAAACTGCCAGCATAACAAATGATTTCATATATTTTGGCAGGATGGCATTCCTTGCTACAAGTTCAGATATAACTATCATGATTTTTAAAATGTAGTTCAAGAATACTTTAAAGTTTATGACATTGCCCATAGTCAAGAATGATTTCCCTCTGAGAAATTTTAACTTAAGGTGCTAAACAAAGTCACTGTCTTTCAAATAAAGAAGAAAAATACACATCTAAACATTATACTAGTATATTTGTTATAGGTTAAAGACCAAGATCAGTTTTCCCTGTCTGCTAACTGCAAAGAAAAACTATTGAAAGTAAGACTGAATTGACAAAATAAACAAACAAAACCCTTCTTGTTCACATGTTTATTTACTAGTCAGACTCTCACAGACTTACAGTTGGTGGCTGCCCTGAGCTGCAGGGCCAGATACCTCCTATTATAACAGCCAACAGATGAACTGACAGGGAAAACTTGTTCCTTTTGGCTGGTGGTGGCCTTTCTTGTCCAGTTTCCATGGAGACAGATCTGAGAAAATCATCTAAAAGCAACTGTTTTACAAGGCAGGATATTAAAATCCTTACCCTGCCTTCACTGAGTTGACCTCTGTTTTCATCAGAACTGAAATGGTAATCTCAAGACCAGCGAGCAAAGAATGAAATCAGTGGTTCATTTCCATTGCTGGAAACCAAAATCTATCTCTGGGCGTATAAGGTGACTAAAGTACATATGCTACCTTTTAGTACGAGTCTTTATGTGTTATTGCTTAGGTAAGACCTGCGGAGCCAAATTAACCATTGCGTTTAACTCTATACTTATGTTTTGATTGTTTTGTTAAGTAAATGCTTTGAAAATTGGCATATAGCAACTTTTAAAAATCAAACATCTGTCTCCTAGAGCTGTGCTCCCCAACCCCTGGGCCATGGCCCGGTACCGGTCCATGGCCTGTGAAGAACCAGACTGCACGTCACTGCCTGAGCTCCACTACCCTCCCTGCCCCACTGTCCATGGAAAAATTGTCTTGCTTGAAACTGGTCCCTGGTGCCAAAAAGGTTGGGTACCGCTGTCGTAAAGAGCAGACAGGCAGTTTCAAGATTCTTTGGATCGCCCATCTTCACAACCACAATTATTGCCAAAAAATGTGATTAAGGATAGCAATGAGCTGTCTTCAGATGAAAATTATACTACTGACTGCCATTGGTGAAACATACTGTGTTCTTTTCAGCATTAGTTCTGGATAAAAATAGAACCATCCATACCCACTTGTCTGGATTTCCTAGTTACTGATGGCGAGGGTGAATGAGATTAAACAAAATAAAATATTTAGGGTAAAGTTGTGTATTTCACAAATTGATTCACATCTTCGGGGTTTGTAAATTCTAAGAAGGTGTTATACTTTGTGTATTTATTTTGATGAAAATATTTGAACATCTTGTTTTAGCATTTAGGGAAATCTTCTCTTAAGCAGTACTATGTCAAAATAATCTTTTGACAAACAGGAAAAGACATTAATTTAATTCACTATCAAATGGAGCCCTGTGAGCTATGGATGGTCATCTCATGTATCCTTTTAGTTACTAGAGAATGCAGGCAGTTCTTTGGAAAGAATCCATGAATTCTGCAAGTTTGAGAAAACTAGTGTAAAACATCCAGAGCAAATTTTACTTTTTGTTTTGTCACTTTCTGTGGTTTAGCAAAAACAAGCAAATAAGAACAAACTTAGATTTTAGACTTTGAGGAAGTCATTATCTTTTCAAGAATCAGTTCCTTCATTAGTAAGATGGGGGAGCTTATAGGACTATAGTAAGATCAATAGCTTTCTAATACTGCCCTGAATATGCACTTTAAGTTGACTGAATGGTAACTTACTAGAACGAGTTTTTATAAAGATTAATTCAGGCTATCAGGAGCATTAAAAGCAATTCTGATTTAACTAGAGGCTTATCAAGTTAAATGAATAGCAAGAATTTGCAGAGTATCTGAATTAGTAATTTGATACCAGTAGCTGCCAGTACTGGGCTAAGTCCCCTTTGAAGGAACCTGTGAGCCCACTGGTGTTTCACACTTTTAGGTTTGTTGTAGCAGAGAAGACTTACTGTCTTTCCCTTTGACAGCCACATTGCAATCAGCTGGGCAGCAACTAGACAGTTCTGGGCCAACACTGTCCTCTGGTTTTTGATTTGGGAAAGTGGCAACTTCTGGTGCATAGCAATATGACATTATCAAACCCGGTGTCTTTTTAGGTACTTTTCTGGTCCCCTCACCACTCCAACCCATCCCCTTGCCAGACAAGTATGCACATACATCTCCCATCATTGCCTGTTTCTACTCTAAGTTAAATTAATTTCTCTTTTGCTGTTCTCTCATGCACACATATATCATTTATACTCATTTTCCTTCTCATCTGTCTTCTCAGCCCCTTAATGCTGAGAAATCTCTCTCTCTCTCTCTCTGCCCCCTTCCACTCCCCCTCTCTTCCATTTTTTCCCTCCTACACATTTCTTGATTTCCCCCTTTCATTCCATGTGAAAAGACAACAATAATTATAAGTATTTGCTGGGGGTGAAGGGAGGAATCGCATCTGGATCAAGGTAAAAGAAAGCTACAATATAGACATCAGAAGAGATCAGTAGAGACTCAGTCCTGCAAAACCTTTCAAAGTATACTAAAGGGTTTCAGTATCTTCAGAACAGTCTTATCTTTTCCTTAATTAAACCTACTTTGACTCAAGCACTAGGATTAAAGATGCACTTTAAAAACATTTTTCAATTGCATTGTTTTTCTGTTTTATATAATTACAGTACTTCATAATAGGCCCTATATCCCATTGTGGTTAGGATGATGAGCAGTTTGTCTTTGGCTATACAATCAGCTGTTGTGAGCCCTTGTCAACCCTATTCTTGGCTCTACCATTACCTTTTATATATCCCCCTCTTCCATCAAACTTGAGTGAAGAGATATACCTTATATTCACCAGGATAAGGGAAGTTTTACTGCACTAACAGATATACGCTGAATCCCTTGGCTTGAGACAGGAGAGGTTTATTTCTCAGTCAGTTAAAGTTGGGTTGGTCAAGTGGCCCTGCTCTAGCTTGTGGCCATGCCATCAGAATAGGTGGACTCCGTGCTCTTTGTGGTAGGGGAGGACAGAAATGGAAGAAACACACTGGCTTTGGATCGTCTCATCCTCTGACTGGCACAAGTCATTTTTATTGGCTAAAAGCAGTCACATGGCACAGACTCAAACTGTAAGGGAGCCAGGAGGAAAATGGAGGAAGAGTAGGGTAATAATTGTCTCTGACATATTCCTCTTTCTTTTGATCTGAGCTTTGATTATATGCTTGTTTAATTTTGAGAGCTTGTACTACCACATTTTCCTTCCCACTTAATCATCTTTTTTTCTTACTAGTTCCTTTTCTCTCCTTTCAAGTTCTCTCCATAATTTAAACAATACTAAACATTATTTTAACCCTAAGATCCTTGTAATTCAGATTTCTTTTTTGTTATCCGTCTTCCAAACTTTATTTCATCTCTCTGTGCTTTTCAGGACCTTTGATTTTCTTGTATAGATCCAACCTGCAAAGCATTACAAATGAGTTTTTTTAAATCCTAATTTTCATCTAATTACCACATTTTCTAAGATTCTAAAGTGACATTCTATTAATACTACTCGCTTATTAAATCTAGCTCATCCTGGTCCAGCCCTAATATATACTAATCCATTTTCTCTTTCTTCTGGATACAATTGATCTCTAAAATCTGATCTCTCCTCAGCAGAAATTTCAGGAGCATTCACAAACAGGCATCTGACAATATACTAATGTAGATATGTGTTTCCTGATCCAAAATATCGGATCCTTTAGAGCCAGGGACATGGCTGGGGTGTTTAGCATGACTCTGGGCATGCCATAAGCACCTAAACATGTCATAAAATGAACCTCTCCTTTGTCAAGGCTGTTCTTTACAAAATTCAATATATGTGTGCCATTAATAAGTTATTTAGTTGTTATATGAAAAATAATATCAGTAAGTAAAAGAACAATAAGATAAATGGAAGCAGCCCTTTACAAGAGAGCAGAGTCAAATATTTTATTCCTTCCGGGTCACAGGGTAAAAAACCATAGCATATAGCCATGATATTTGCAGTAAAATTTAAATTCTTATTTAGTCTCATTGAGTGAATATTATTACATTGACAGTCAGTAAATGCTCTTGGTAGTCAGCTGTGCAGTGTTAACAATTTGTTTATAATGATTTTCTCATTTTATGCAGCTTCCTCCAGCTTTGCACCACAATTTGAAAAGAAGGGTTATAGAGAGATTCAAGAAGTCCCTCTTCAGCCAGCAGAGTAACCCTTGTAATTTGAAATCTGAAATTAAAAAGGTATGATATTCTATATTTAGGAATTCGTTTGCTAACAAAAAAACAAGAGTTACATTTTACATCTCCTTTACTTTGTACTTTAAGCTCTCTATCCTCTGTTAAAGGTTATTATCACTGCTTAATACTACATCTTAGTACTACATCGTTATGTCTTTGCCTCTAATTTTCTCACCTTTATTTCTGTGGCCCTTATTCTCAGATAACTAACAGAAAGTTCTTTCAGTTTTATTGTGTTTTCCTAAAAGTAAATGTTATTACATATCTTTAATTTGAAATCTGCATATTTTATACTGTCTTGGAGGATTGTATTTCAATATTTTATTAGAATAATTTTTATCAAGCCCCTAAATTAGCTTTGCCACTCTGAAGAAGTCATTTAACCAACAAGTTATGATTTTTATCACATACCCGGGTTGTTGGAACTATTCCTAATGTTCTTTCCATCTTTGCCATTCTACAGTCTCCCAGACTTCTGGTCCTAGCAAATATTTCTATTCATACATATAGAAACAAAACCACAAAGAGTCTGAAGCAACCAGGCAGAGCGAAAATTGTTTACCTCTGGTTAACAAAACTTGGTGCTGGGAAATCCCCTCGTCCAGGTTGATAGACTTTTTAATACAGCTCCTGAAAGTGGCCCTGACGGCCCCATTCTCCTGTCCCTGGAAGGCCCAAGGTACAAACAATTTGGGTCCACCTGCGTAAAGATGCATGGTCCCACTTCAATTTCATATTTTTTAAAAAGTTGCATCATATGCTTAAACATTGGTGTGGTCATGCTGCCAATGACCTTTTCCTTGAAGTTTTCTTTTTAATGAATTCAATCTTAAGCATAAACGTGCTCATTCATTATTCAGGAGACATGACAGTCTTTTTGATAAGAAATGCAAGCAATATGTTTTGGCTTTGTTGTCTTCTACCAGTGGGGTCTGCACATACATACACAGAAAGGAAATGAGGGGAAAGACACAGCTGCAGGTAAACAAAACATAAACCCTACCTCACCAGAGATTAGAGAGAAAGATTTTTTTTGATGGTTGTGTTGGGAAATAGAGCCAAGAAACAGAGCTAGAGGAGATAAAAGCAGAAGTAGAGAAGACCTCAGATATTTATCTTATAATGTTTATATACTGTATCATGAATACTAATAAATATATTTTTAAAAATAGAAGCTCAAATCTCCCATGAAAAGATTACATGTTGCTTAGGTTTTATATTCTTATTAAAACAATATTGAGAGTAATCCAGTTTGTACACAAATTTATTTTAACAGAAGTTCTAGTTTTATGAGAAAGAAAGCATCTTCTGCAAACTGTCTGCTACACAAAGGTGGCTTCAACTCTCCCCTGCTCAGTGATTTTCCATCAATGCATGCCCTTGAAGTGCATCATGTTCTCTTTTATTATTTAGGTTTTCAGTTTTACATCTCTTCCTCACTGTTTTTCTTTCCTCCCCTGATAGAAAAGAAGATTCTTTTGTTAAATTCTCCCATCCTGCCCTTTGTATTCCTTCCTCTGGATTCTGGTAGCATCTCTCATTAGAGTGCTTCTCTTTTGTTCCTCTTGGTCTGGGAAAATAAAAACAGATATTGATGGGGTGGTATAGGGTGTTTGGGAAGCACAGGTGAGGGAAGTGAAGGAAGGATAAACTCATCCTTATTTTTAACTTGGTTAAGATGCAGGTTAAACTCTCTCATGAAAAATGCCAACGTCCTCTTCTCTGATATTACAAGCTTATGGTGGTCTGGGGACATCTGTTGTGGACCTTAGGTAGGAAGGAGCCATATACATTGTTCTAGGTCCTGAAGGTTGGAAAGGGGGACAGTCAGCTCCAGGGCTCAGCTAGTGATCGACAGAAGCATGGTCCCTTCCTCCATAGGCTGCCGCCAGCTTGAGCCATCTCCCCCGAAGTTGGTTCATACGCTCCTGGTCAGGGAGGCAGGCCTTGCCTCCCGTGTGCTACAGAAATCTTCAGCTTGGGACATTAATGTTTCCTCTTCTTCATCACTGAACTGAGAAGCCAGCTCCTCCAAAAAACACCTTCCTTAATTTTCCCTGTCCAGAATTATTCTTACCTTTCTCTGTGCTCGCATCACTTTTTCACTCATATCATTGTGTTTTGTATAGCTTTTTATCTACCTTACATCTGTTTCCCCCAAAGGCAGTGAGTGCATCTTATTCATTTTTAATTTCCCAGGGTCTTGCACAGTGTCTGGCATGTGGTAGATGGTTAATGTCTAATTATTGGATATAGACTATATTCTATATTAAGATATATTCTGTATACTATTTTATGTTTTTTCTATTCTTTATTGGTGTATATTGATGTAAAATATTCATATATATATATTTCTATGTGAGTATAGAAAGGAGCTCTCTGCCCTCACTTAAACCTAAACGAGAAGGGTTTGTAATCTCTGTTTTTTTCCTCTTTCTGGTATAATCTTTTGCTAGCAATAATTTTTGTTCTGAAATAGGTTTTTCATCCTCTGTATAGTTATAGAGGAGTGGCCAATTATCCTTTGATTGACAAAGTCACCCCATACCAGGGCCAAGCAGTAAGTGGTGGCAGCACACAAAATGCAATTGATTTTCACCTTTCTCTCTGAAGCTTTTCCTGAAATCCATGGGCCCCATGTCCCCAGTTTGAAGGAGTCATTAGGGATGATTGTACCTACTTATTAATGGCCTAAGACCCAGCAGGACATATACAGGATTCAAAAAATGAGAAAGCCCTTTTCTAAGAAATTAAGCTCTTTATTTATAACTCACCTAAGGTGGTCTTCAGTCCAGTCTACTCAATCTTGGCTAGAATTATAAGGGGAATAAAGCAATTAAATTATTGTACAGGTATCTTTGGGAACTAGCATTTTCAGCATGGGAAAGAGGAGAAATAGTAGTAAGATAGAAGAGATCAATTCAAATTAGAATTGGAAGTATCAATATGAATGAATATGAATTAATGATAAATCTCATTTATTAAAAAATATACACATTTCCTAATACTTTCACTAAAAGAGTCTAGAAACCAATCAGCAACAATGAGCTCCCTGACCCATAACTCCTTGGAGAAATAGTCGATTGCAGACTTAGAGTAGTAACTGTGCAAGATTAGACTGGAATATCCTGACATAACAGATGGCATAGCAAGGATGCTATCAGGACTACTAAGGGTGTATCAGAAGTTCTCAGGAGCCAACCTGAAGAGGCTCCCACTGGCTATCTATGGGATAATTGGAGCATCAATAAGAATAATAACCAGGATGGATTAAATACATTAAATAATGTTTAAATTCCAGTGTTGATAATGATACTAAAGAAAAAAGGAAATAAAATCCCTCATTGGTTACCTTTGGAGAATGCTAAGCAATCAAATTATTATTTTGAAAACTGTTTACAAAGGAAAGAAACATTTATTTTGCCTTTCTCTTATGAATTAAAACACAGAGTAACTAAACCATTGATGAGGGGTGGTTTCTCATTTGAAGTACTTCAGCTAGTAAGTGCCAGTAAAGAACATTACCATTTTGCAGTCCCTAATGAAATAATGGGTCTAGACATAATCAACAATGGCTGCTAACATCACAAATAGAAGGACAACCAGACATTATGGTCCACCTGATGTCAGTGGGAAGCACTGTCTATGAAATATTCTTACTCAAAGCATAAATCTACATGCTATCAAGCCTCTAGGTTTGAAGTCAGCAGAATATAGCCGTTGGGTCAGTCTGGCCTGCTGCCTGTTTTTGTAAATAAAGTTTTATTGGAACACGACCACATGCGTTCACTTATATATTATCTATGGCTGCTTTGGGGTTCCAGGCAAAGTTGAGTAGCTATAACAGAGACCACAGGACCCACAAAGCCAAAAATATTTACTTTACAGAAAAAGTTTGCCAATCCCTGCTCTGGATCTACCTGTCCACCTGCAGCCAATACAGGGGACAAGAGAACATGTTAAATGGCACCGTGGGGATAATCAGCAGAATCCAGACTGGGAGATTCTATAGGAAAGTTTTCTTCAATAAATAAATTGCTAGGGGAGAAGAGAAAGAGAGAGGGGAAGAGAGAGATTGCCTATAGCAATAATAAAGATTATTAAAGATAATCTCAAATAAAGACAAAGCATTTTAGAAAAAATAGTAACGACTTGCAATGTATGGACTTATTTCTTTCTGACTTAAAGAAACTCTAAAAAAAAAGTTTAAAATATATAACAAGCAAATCAGGAAAATTTAAACATGGAATATATATTTGTTATAAAGTCATGCACCACATAATGATGTTTCAGTCAACTACTGACCACCTATATGACAGTAGTCCCATAAGATTATAATACCATTTCTATGTTCAGTTAATACGAATTTGCTGGTGAGTACATGTGGTGCTTGTTTTTCCATTCTTGAGATACTTCACTTAGTAGAATGGGTTCCAGCTGTATCCAGGAGTATACAAGAGGTGCTATATCACCATTGTTTCTTAAAGCCGAATAGTACTCCATGGGATCCAGTCTCTTCAGCCCCATGAAACCTCCACTTCATGGCGCTGAAGGGACTGGATCCCATCTTTGCCTTCCCTGCTCACCCCAGCTGTTGCTTTAATAGCCTGTACCTCTTCCTGGTGACCTATGGCATCACCACCTCCCTCTCCCAGGCCAAGGCCCTGGTCACCTAGTTCTGCTGGTTCTGCCTCTTCTGTGTGTCGTGGTTGCTGACCCGTCCTCCGCCCACCCACCCACATCCTGCTTCACTCCTGGATCACTTACCTGAGTGACGACACCGTTTCCTGTAGGTCCTCACAGCCTCCAACGGTGACCCCTCAAGCCCACCCCCCACAGAGCCCCAAGAGTGATTTGTCTCTTCCCCCTCTTAAAAATTATCAAGAGCCCCAAAGAGCTTTTCCTGTGTGTGCTGCGTCAACATCGGCCGTGGGAGCTGTAAAGCCCAGAAAGCGTTAAGACGCGAGGTGGAGCAAGTACACGTCCAGTTCTCCGCCAGCCTCGGCCCCAAACCTCCACCGCGCACCTCTCGTGGAATGGGATGCAAAGAGGCACGTACGGTTTTGTCTTAGTATAAATATAAAGTAGTTTGACATCACAACACCATAAAAGGGTCTGTGGACCCCTAGGGTTTGGGGACCATGCCTGGAAAACTGCTGGTCTCATAAAGCGCGTCCTGCTGCCGACGGGTGGCCGGGAGTCACCCCACCCCGCTCTGCAAAGCCGGTCACGGCACGTCGGGCTCTTACTCTTTGCTCCTGGTCTTAGGACTGAGGCAGGTAGACGGGGTGGCCTGGGCCACAGGGGGCTCTGCCACAGCTCAGCAGTACGTGCCTCACTCTGCGGAACTCGGCACGTTGGCAGCCTTGCCTGGGAGAACTCAGCTGAGAACCAGCACGTCGGCAAAGGCTGCTCTAAGCAGCGGAAGGAGGTCGAAAGTCTTCGCCCCATGCTTTTGTGATCTGTTCATTAGAAAGGAAACTGGTGGCCGTTCCCCAGACTGTCGGTTCTTTACACCTGAATCAGCGAACTCTTTTCCAGCTGGTCGGCACCCTGGTGTATGTAAATGAGGGGCTTCTTTCCTACATCCCAACATTTTCGAATGATTAGAAGATGAACTGTTCCAGACAGACACTGGACAGAAGGTCACCTGACAGTCTAACATCAAAAGAAGACAGACCATAAACTTGGGTCTTAACCTCAGGAACGGAATGCTGGGACGTTGGGTGAGTTGGGCCTCACTCCTGGCTGTTTCGACTTTGGCTCCACCAGCCTCTCGCAGGCATGGTCGTCGTGGCGGCCGTCTCACCTCTGCCCCTCAGCTTCGTCTGGGACACGGGGCGGTGACCGCGCCAGCCGCAAGCAATGGGATTAGCCGCGTGTGCTCTGTGCTGTCACCACCCAGGGGCATGCCCAGCAGGGCAGGCGTACTCGGAGGACTGTACTTAAGTTGGGAAGCATAAAAGTTGGAAAGATTCATAACAAATGGTGAGAAATAAGGTGTTTGGGGGCTTTAAAGAGGAGAGACCCTTAGATAGCCAGAAAGCTCCCGTTTCTGGAATGCCGTATTCCCCTGAGCCTTCGGGGGAGCTGAGGCTGGATGGACTGTTTCTCCCAAAGCTGTTGCCTGTGTCAGAGCGGGGTGAGGACAGTGAGATGTCAGAGTGGGGTGCAGGCCTCCTGCTGGGTCAGAAGACCGGGGGGGGGGCACATCCACTCCAAGCATTTCATGAAATTCCTCGAGGGAAAAAAAAAGGCCAGGATAGCATTCCTAGCAGAACCTTAATCTGGCTTATCTCTTTGGACCAAATTAATAAATGATAAAAATAATAATGAACATCAAAAAACCATAAAGGTAACATGACATCAGTTGGCCTTTAGCGTGCTCTGTTAATAAACCAGCCAGAGTGTCGTTTTTCCGGGTGGACCTCACAGCCTTGGCGGCACCTCGGTGAACCCAGCTCGGGGCCTGTGTGCGTCTCCTCTCGGAGCATCACCGTCCCTGCTGCCCAGCCCCAGCCACTTCTGCTCCAGTGAGGGAGCTGGGAGAACTTTTTCATCGGGAGCCATAAAGCTGTGGTCCTCAGCCCCTGGGCGTCCGTGGCCTATTACGAACTGCATCCCCCCACCCCCCGGCCTGTGGAAACACTGTCTTCCATGAAACCTAGGAATCAGGCTGCACAGCAGGAAGTGAACTGCAGGGGTTAGTGAGCGAAGCTTCATCTGTATCTGTGGCTGCTCCCCATCACTCCCATCACCGCCTGAGCTCTGCCTCCTATCAGATCAGTGGCGGCATTAGATTCTGCATTATGGTAAGTTGCATAATTGTTTTGTAATGTATTAAAATATAATAATAATGGAAATAAAGTGCACAATAAATGTAATGTGCTTGAATCATCGAATCATCCCAAAACCATCCCCTCTCCCCCATCTGTGAAAAAATTGTCTTCCATGAAACTGATCCCTGGTGCCAAAA
>CAUYPO010124997.1:0-27835 GCA_963574435.1 Cheirogaleus major
TGGTAGCGCAGGGGGTGGCAGATGGCCACGTAGCGGTCGTAGCCCATGACGGTGAGCAGGAAGGAGTGGGTGAAGCCGAACGCGAAGGAGGAGAACATCTGGCCGGCACAGGCCGGGAGGGTGATGGAGCGGCGGGCGGCCAGCAGGTCGGCCAGCATGCGCGGGATGATGGCCACCGTGTAGAGGACCTCGGAGACGGACAGGGCGCACAGGAAGAGGTACATGGGCGTGTGGAGGCTGCGCTCGCTCCAGACGGTGGCCGTGATGAGCAGGTTGCCCAGCAGCGTGGACAGGTACATCAGCAGGAACAGCAGGAAGAACATCAGCTGCAGGTGAGGGAAGGCGGAGAAGCCAACAAGGATGAATTCAGTCACTGCCGAGCGGTTGGCTCCCTGCATGGAGGCGGTGCAGAAGGCCAGGTGTGGCGGGGAGACATCAGCTGCTGGGTGAAGAAAGGTCGTCACCTGCTGCCCTACCTGGATGTGCCCAAGGGGTCGCTCCCGGTACATGCTAACAGCTGGCATCGGCTCAGTGCCCGCTCTGTGCTTCCTACAACTTAATCCTCTCATTAACCTAGTGAGGAAGGGACTATTTTTGCATCCTCCCACTTAAAGTACGTTGGGCACAGTCACTGAGAATCTTGGGGTGTAAAGAGGATGAGCAACTTGTTCGGGGCAAAGCTGTTGAAATGACAGACCTGACACCTGAACCCCCAGCCGGGCTGACCCTGGAGACTCTACTCTTCCTTATCCACCTGTGCCAGTGGTCCCCAACCTTTTTGGCACCAGGGACCATTTTCACGGAAGACAATTTTTCCGAGAGCTGGGGTGGGAAGTGGGCATGATTTGGGGATGATTCAAGCACATTCCATGTATTGTGCACTTTATTTCTATTATCAGTACATTGTAATATATAATGACATAATTATTATACAACTCACCATAGCAGGTTGGGGACCCTGCTCTATGCTGCCTCCCCAAATGAAAATGATCCTTCTCTCGAGCTTCCGACCATCGCTTCTCTGCCCTCCCCTGGCCAGCTCCTCCTGATAAATTCTGTTTTTCTGGCAGCTTCCATTACCACGACATGTCCCTACTCCTGACTGCAACTCCCTGGACCACGGTGTATCTGTAACTTACTTGAACCCATCAGATTCTTCCTCTGGGCTTGTCCATGCAGGACCAGAGATTATGTTGTGGCTCTTTAAAAAAAAAAAAAAAAAAAAGGAGCCACAGATAATGTTCTTACTGTTTTCCGGCGCTACCTAGGATGATTAAATCGATCCAATGAGCGAGCAGACGTACACAGTGTGTGCTCAGTAGATAACTTTAATTTCAAGAGATTTCAAGGTGTCTTTATGAACCACTTAACTATAATTATCATTTAAAAAAAAAAAAAGAAGAAGAACAAATTAGGCGAGCGAGGTAACGTTTAAAAGAGTAGAACCACTACTCAATTTCTGTTTCTATGGATTTGCCTGTTCTGGGCATTTTACATAAATGGAACCCTACAAGATATGACCGTGTGCCTGTGATTTCTTCCACTGGGCACAGCATTCCAAGGTCCGTATGCATCGCGGCATGTGTCAGAGCTTCATTCCGTTCTGTGACCAGACGCTATTCCGTTATATGGATGTACTTCCTCGGTGTGTGGAAGTTTGGGTTGTGTGCATCGTTTGGCCTTTGTAAACAGAGCTGCGATGGACACGTGTTAAAGCCTATCAGTGGTTGCTTGGGCTGGGGTCAGGGGTGAGGGGTGGGGAGTGACTGCTAATGGAGACAGGGTGTCTTTTGGGGGTGATAAAAAAATTCTGGAACTAGATAGAAGTGGTGTTTGCACAACATTGTAAATGTACTTCATGCCTGAATTGCATACTTCAAAATGGTTAAATGGTAAATTTCATGTTATATGTATTTTATCACAATAAAAAAGGGCTGACAATTAGAATCTATATAGAACTCAGGAAAATCGGCAAGAAAAAAAATCAGCTCCATTAAAAAGTGGGCAAAGGATGTGAACAGAAACTTTTCAAAAGAAGGTAGACTAATGGCCAAGGAATATATGAAAAAATGCTCAACACCTCTACTCCTCAGGGAAATGCAAATCAAAACCACAATGAGATATCACCTAACTCCAGTGAGAATGGCTTTTATCAAAAAGTCCCCAAACAACAAATGCTAGCATGGATGCAGAGAGAGAGGAACACTCATACACCACTGGTGGGACCGCAAACTAGTGCAACCTCTATGGAAAAGTAATATGGAGAACTAAAGGTAGAACTACCATTTGATCCAGCAATCCCATTACTGGGCATCTACCCAAAGGAACAAAAGACATTCTACAAAAAAGACACCTGCACTTGAATGTTTATAGCAGCACAATTCACAATTGCAAAAATGTAGAAACAACCCAAGTGCCCATCAATACATGAGTGGATTAATAAAATGTGGTATATGTATACCATGGAGTTCTACTCAGCCACAAAAAAACAATGGTGATCTAGCACCTCTTGTATTATCCTGGATTGAGCTGGAGCCCGTTCTTCTAAGTGAAGTATCACAAGAATGGAAAACCAAATACCACAGGTACTCACCATTAAATTGGTACTAATCAATCAACACTATGTGCACATATGGGAAGTAACATTCTTTGGGTGCTGGGCAGGTGGGACGGGGAGGAGGGGATGGGTAAATCCACACGTAATCCATGTGGTGCATGCTGTCTGGGGGATGGGTCAGGCAGTGCAAAAGCAATTTATGTAACCAAAGCGTTTGTATCCCCATAACACTCTTAAATAAAAATAAAATTAAAAATTAAAAAAATTCAGTTAGAAAAGGTAATAAATACCCCTGTAAGTGGGCTCAGGTCCTTGGTCCAGCCCTGACAGGTTTAAAATGAGAAGCAAAGAGAGAACCAGCTACTCTGGTGAGAGGAGACCCCATTCCTCGAACATCACCAGTTCCCAGCGTTTTTTGGCCTTTCTCTCTGGAATCACTTGCATCTTTTCCCCACTTTTGGGTCAGCACCTGCCTGTAGCTCCCCAGGGTGGTGGTCCCGATACAGCCACACCCTGCCCTGCCACCCTGAGCTCTTAGAGGGGTGAGTGACAGGGAAAGTGGGACACGGCCACTGCCACCTCCCTGACGCTCCTGCTCTGGGTCCCCCCCCCCCTGCTGCTTGCACGATCCTGATTGGATGTTAAAGTTTGTTCCTGATTGGATATTAACGCTTGTTCCTGATTGGATGTTAACGCTTGTTGCTGATTGGATGTTAACGCTTGTTGCTGATTGGATGTTAACGCTTGTTCCTGATTGGATGTTATAGCTTGTTGCTGATTGGATGTTAACGCTTGTTGCTGATTGGATGTTAATGCTTGTTGCTGATTGGATGTTGAAGCTTGTTGCTGATTGGATGCTTTTTGAGTCCTACCAAGGGTATAAAAACTGGAGGAGACCAAGGGAAGGGGGGTCAGAAGATGAGAAGTCGGTGGAGCGTGCTGACGGAATAAAGGCTGTTCTCCACTCTCCACGTGCCGCTCGGTTATTTCCCTGGTCAAGAGCTGTTGCAAGAGCTGTTAACACTTGAGTGTTTTGGAAACAAGAGCCTCCGAGAAGAGGTGGAATGAGTGAGATTAATGTCACGTGGGCTGTGCTCACAAGCCTCCCATGGCTCCCCAGTGTCTGGGGCAGGGCTTCTCAACCTCAGGACTACTGACATCAGGGGCCGGATCTTCATTTCTGTGGAGGGCTGTTCTGCGCCTTGTAAGCTGTTCTGTAGCCTCCCTGGTCTCTATCAGCTAAATGCCAGTTGGCCTCTGCTCAGTCGTGACAAAACAAAAAAATGTCTCCAGACAATGTCAATGTCCCCTGGGGGGGAAGTCACCCCCACAGTTGAGAACCTCTGATCCAGAGAATGCAGTTGCAACTCTTGGCACGCTCCCTCTGCACCCTACCATTCCCCTCCTTCTCCACCCCTGTTTAAAATTCAGCTTAAATGTCACCTCCTCCATGCAGCCCTCCTAGACATCTTCTTCCCAAAGCAGATTCAGTCACTCATCCCTAGGTGCTTCCAAAATAATGATTCCTAAACGACCCTGAAACTCCTTGCTGGTGCCTGTGTCATGATTTTCATCATAACGCGTCACGCTGGAGCTGGGCCTGGATCATGAGTTCTTGGGGGCAGAGACTGTTTTGTCCACGGCACCAGTACCGTGCACTCAGCAGCAACGACAGCGACGGGCATCCTTAGCCTGCGTTCGTGCGTCCCGGGGACCAGGCACTGTGCTCAGCATCCCTCCTGACATGCCCGCTGAACCCTGACCCCCATGTTAGAAGTCATCTGCTATGATCCCCATTTCACAGATGGGGAAACTGAGTCCCGCAGAGGACACGTCACTTGCCCAAGGTGCCACGACTCTGAAGATTAGGATAGAAAGACCCAGGGAGGGGAATGAGAGGGGGCGGCCTGGCAAAAATAACAGGAAGATACCTAATCCCACGATTTCCCCAGTAGCAGTTAAAGATCAATCCTGTGAGTTCTCTCACTAGCAGGCGAGTTCTGCAGGAGTTCTGTTTTGCACAACTTCAGAAAAGAGCCGAATGAACGGAAAAGAGATGTGACTCTCTCTCTTACAAAATAGGTTGTTTTTTTTTTGAGAATCTGCTTTTTACAGTCTAAAGAGTTCCTGAGCGAACAGCAGGGTGGGAGCTCCAAGCCGGAACCCTCCAAGGAAAGGCAGGAGACCGACTCTTAGACTTTGACATCCGTGCAGTTTTTGTTATCTACCTGCCGCCAGGAGGAAAGGAAGGAGCGGATGCAGCAACTTCTTGACTGCACCCTGCCATTTTTACAACCCCTTTAAAGAGCCCCACTAGCTGGTTTTTGGGGCCAGCACATTCTTCCTTTTTCCACCTCTGTGCTGGCCCTATTCCCTTCCCCCCAGGGAGAAGTACATAAACCTCTTTTCTATCCTAACCTTTGTCTGGGGAAATCTTTCTCAAAACCCACGTGCACCAGCATCTCCAACTTTAACAGATTCTCTGTAGTATCAGTTTTCTGTAAACCTAAAGCAGCTCTTAAAAATAAAGTCTATCGATTTCATTTCAGAAGTAAAACAAAACTCATGGTGGGCACGGGACCAGAATAGCGACCTGAGCATTTGGTCTATCAGCGGAACACCTAGCGGGGTCCTCTGTAGGTAAACCAAACAGAGAGAGGGAGGGAGAGAGGGAGAGAGGTGGGGGGGGAGGGGGGGAGGGAGAGAGAGAGGGAGGGAGGGAGAGAGAACTATCTGGCACTTAGGGAAACCCACAGTGAGGTCACAGCCCCCCACTCAGAGGCTCCAGAGCTCTCTGATTCTCCGCCCTGGGGAGGTGGCCGGAGCCTCTCCATCCTGAATCCCCCTTGTCTCTTTTTTCTGCCTCTTCCCAATCCTTTTTCCATTGGCTTCTGGCCTGGACAGACTGAGAAAAGAAGTCAAAATCACATCAACATACCGAGTAACTTTGAGCAGTAGCTGTCCTCCCTCTACACCTGTTGTTTCTTTCCTAACCTGTCCAAGGAACCTACCTCCTAAGACAGCGGCAGCTCCAAAAACAAACAAGCACACAAACAAATAAACAAACAAGCCTGCAAAGAAGCTATCCTGCTGTCTTGGAGGCAGGAAGCGGGGCCTGCCTGTTGCCCCCTGCCCTGTAGACCTGATTCACCCGAAGACTTGTATGAACAGGTAGTTTCTCTAGTCACTGGCGGTGGCTGGTTCCCCAGGTCGCTCCTGCCCAGGTGGTAGGAGGGGAGGAGACTCACCTGGGGCTCCGGGCCCTGCACCTGTTTCTGCCTCACCCCAGTGGGGAGGCTCTGGTTGGGAGGTTCCCTGCAGGTGAGGCACAGGCTACACAGGAATGGGCTGGGCCGGGGGCTTGACCGAGCCTGGCCACAGTTATTTATCCCTCCCCAGCTCCCTGCCCACTGCCTTCTCTCTTGCTGTGGTCCTTACTGCCTTTGCTTCCACCGCAGGGAGGCCGGGCCCCCTGGGGACCCTGCCAGAAAGGAGGCGACCTCAGGGAATGTGTCCTCACTCTCCCGCCCTCCACGCCTGCCAGGGGCGAGTCAATTACCTGAGCTTCTCAAGGGCGCGAGCACAGGCTGATGCTCCACAACGCTGGGGTCTGGGGCCCCGGCTGTTGAAATTGCCAGGAGAGCATCCGTGCCACGGCCCTGACCTGTCCCTCCACCTCCATCCTTCCCCCCCTGAGTCATTTGCCCAATCCAGTGTCTTTTTAAAGATATTTTTTTTAAAAAAATCAAAGAACACACATAGATTTGTTCCTTCTTCTTAAGTCACTGCAATGGCTGCAGATAAGGCTAGAGCGAGGCGTGCTGTGACGGCGAGTTTGATGGGCACCCTTCCAGACCCTCATGCAGTGGCATGTGGACAAACGCAAACCTTTAAATATCCAAGCTCTGTTGTGCAGTTATTGTTGTTTTTTGCTTTGTTTTGGAGGTGACATTCATATCAGATAATTCACTACTTTAAAATATCCAATTCAGTGGGATTCAATGCATTTACAATGTTGTGCGGCCACCGCCCCTAATTCCAAAACATCTTCATCGTCCCAAAAGGAGACCCCGTCCCCATGAGCGGTCACTCCTCATCTTTCCCTCCCCCTAGCCCCTGGCAACCACCAATTTGCTTTCTGGCTCTGTGGATTTTACCTGGTCTGGACATTTCGCATAAACGGAATCATACGTTACGTGAAAGTCTGGCTGTGTTCACTCAGCACGACGTTTTCGAGGTTCGTCCACGGTGTAGCCTGGGTTAGGACTTCGTTCCCTTTTGTGGCTGAATAATATCCATCGCGTGGATATTATTTATCCACACTTTCTCCATTCGTCTGCTGATAGACACTTGGGTCCTTTTCATTCTTTGGCTATCGTGAATGGTTCTGCTATGAACATTGAGCGGCTTGTACGAAGATTTGCTTGAATTCTTTGCAGTTCTTTTGGGTATATGCCAAGGAGTGAGAAACGGTTGGATCAGATGATAATTCCGCATTAACTTTTTGACAAACTGTCCAGTTATTTCCTGCACGTTTAACACAGATCTGATTCTCCTGTAGGTGTCTTTCTGTAACTTGGTTTTTCACTCAGCACCTGGGAGTAAATTCTATGTTAGTTTCTAGAGACCAAGGTTTCTCAGCGTGAGCCGTGCTGATATTTGGGGGCCGCATCATTCTTTCTGGTGGGGGCCATGCTGTGCTGAGTAGGATGTCTAACAGCCGAATCCCTGGTCTTTATGGACTAGGTGCTTATTACAGCAGTCTCTCTACTGAGCCATGACAAAAATGTCTCCAGATGTGGCCAAATGTTCCCCAGGCGACAAAATCACCCTGGGTGAGAACCACGGCCATAGAGCCACCTCATTTTCATAAAGTCAGCTTGATGTTCGATATCATGAATATACTTAGTGCATATTTAGCTGTTCTTTTACAAACAGACACACCTCCGTTGCTTCTAAATTTTCACCGTCATCGGGAAAAATGCAATAGGTAACCTTTCATGTCTTTTACTGCACACGGGCAATATCCGATCAAACACAAATTAAGCAGCGAGGTGGTCAGATTATAGGAGACGTAATTCTTCAATTTAAGAAGAATCGCCAAATTTACTTCCAAGTGGCTGTGCGAGTCTACACTCCCAGCACCTATGTGTCAGAGGACCTGCCTCCTCGCCTCACTAATGCTTGGCAGTGTGAAACTAATTTCGGCCATGTGGTTGCCAAAGGGTCTCCAGTTGTTGTGGGTATTTTTGGTGTTTTTTTTTTTTGAGACAGAGTCTCACTCTGTTGCCGGGCTAGAGTGCTGTGGCGTCAGCCTCGCTCACAGCAACCTCAAACTCCTGGGCTCAAGTGGGGATCCTCCTGCCTCAGCCTCTCGAGTAGCTGGGACTACAGGCATGTGCCACCATGCCCAGCTAATTTTTTTCTATATATTTTTAGTTGGCCAATTAATTTCTTTCTATTTTTAGTAGAGACAGGGTCTCGCTCTTGCTAAGGCTGGTCTCGAACTTCTGAGCTTAAACAATCCACCTGCCTCAGCCTCCCAGAGTGCTAGGATTACAGGCGTGAGCCACCGTGCCCGGCCTCATCTTATTTTTAAAGTAGAAAATTAACATGAAACAAATTAATTTTTAAAAAACAAAAAACAACTTTCAGAGGTCTTTTCTTAAAAGGATCTTGAAAATTTGCTTTGCCTAGAGTTAACAAACAGTAGTAATCCACAGTAGAGAAAGAGGATACAACATAATGGCAATGTTAAAACGAACCTGGAGATGCATGTGAAGTTATTGTGTTATGTATTGGGGATGCAAGGTTAAGTGACATGTGGTTCCTGCTTGTCATTGATCTTCATTCTAGTAAAGACTGCACTGTGGAGGAGTTCTCAAGCAAAGATACAGGTACAAACTAAACTCTTGAGTTTTAGGGGTTGACAAATGGATTTTTTTTTTTCCTTTTATGAGACAAGGTATCTGTCACTCTGTTGCCAAGCCTGGAGTCCAGTAGTGTGAGCTCAAACTCCTGAGCTCAAGCGATCCGCCCACTTTGGCCTCCGAAGTAGCTAGGAGTACAGGCACATGCCACCATGCCTGGCTAATTTTTGTCTTTTTTGTAGAGTCAGGGTCTTTCTGTGTTGCCCAGGCTGGTTTAAAACTCCTGGGCTCAAGTGGTCCTCCCACCTAGGCCTCCCAAAGTGCTGGGACTACAGGCATGAGCCACCACACCCAGATCTGGATTTTGAGTCCTAGCTTTAACACTTACTTATGTGACTCTGTGTAAATTAACTTTTCTGATCTTTATATTAATATAATACGATTAATAAAACCTAACTTGAAGAATTATGGTAAAGGTCAGAAATAATATATACCAAATGCTTAGCATAGTACCTGGTCCCTGGTAGAACAACCTTAAATAATAGTTCCTTTGCTATCATGTTGATCATTTTCTTTAGGTTTTTCTGAGGCCATAAAATGGGAATGATAATAGCCCAACTCACAGTGAGGTTTTGAGGATTAAATGAGATATTACATATAAATCTGCTTGACGTGGTGCTGAATATATATATACCTTAAGTGTATATACTTAAATGCTTGATAAATTTCATTTATTTGAAAAAGGAAGGCAATTCTGCTGGGAGTTAGTAGAAGGGAGGTAGCGAAGAAACATTTTATAAGGGAAATGAACCCTGTAAATGACCCTGAATCTTGAAGCCCAGCCTCGGGACATGACGATGCTCTGTGGCTTCAGAGAATGCTAGAGTGCATCTAGCCTGGATGACAGAGAGCGAGAGATACTTAAATAGGGTTTGTTTTCACTCCTCTAGCAGAGGGGACGCTGCCGTGGGGCTTGAGATTAGGATGAGGGTCTGTTGTGATGGCTTGTTCCATCTCATATCACTACCCTTTGCAGAACACATCAATCACCTCAGAACATGAGTGGGTTTCAGGCCATGGTCATACACCTGTGATAACCAAGAACACTAGATTGGAGCTGTAGGAAAAACAACTCTGAACTTTGAAGACACGCACATACATGAAGGGATTTTTCCATAAAGATTGTTAAATTATAATTTTCCCTTTTTTCATTTTCACAACTAATATGAATTTGGTTTTGATGAATGAAATACAACATTTGATTATATTTTTCCCACTTATGAATGGTGTTTAGAAATTATAGTAATTAATCTTCAAGGCAGTTTTGTAATGGTGCATTTTCCTCAACATACAATTGATAATCTTCAGTGGTTCCTCTGAAATCTGCACCAGACAACTAAGAGCCACTTAATGTTTCCATCAGAACACCTCTGGCATTTCTCTACCTTATCTAAATACCTGTCTTGGTTTATCTCTTGTGCTGTTATTTTTGTGTTCAATAATAAGCCTACTTATGATACAAAAACTTGGTTTTTTAAAAATTTGGACTGAATTGCTTTATAAATGTAAGAGCCAATTGAAGTATAAACAAAATTATTCTAGAATTAAAGCTTTTTATTTAGTTCAGTGGATTAAGTAATTCTGTTCCAAGTGATCAGGCTTAAGTGCCTACTATGTATAAGGAATAGAACCTATTGTTGCTTGTAAATTTTATATGGTTTTGAACTCCTGACCTTGAGCGATCCTCCTGCCTCAGCCTCCCAGAGTGCTAGGATTACAGGTGTGAGCCACTGCGCCTGGCCATAAATTTTATATGGAAAATAACATTTACACACAGGTACCCACACTCCAGTTTGATAACTGTTTATTCATTCATTTGCCCAGTTGTTCATTTAATAGATATTTATTGATCATCTGGGTTGAGGGCACTAATGCAGAAAAAAAAGCAAAGATGTTGAGAAGGAATAACGTTTAGATCAGAAATAGCACATAGACCAGCCTGAGCAAAGGCTAGACCCCGTCTCCATAAAAAAGTAGCAAAATTAGCCAGGTGTGGTGGCACACACCTATACTCCCAGCTACTTGAGAGGCTGAGGCAGGAGAATCGCTTAAACACAGGAGTTTGAGGTTGCTGTGATGTAGGCTGACACCACAGCACTAGTGAGACTGTCTCAAAAAAAAAAAAAAGAAAGAAAAGCTCATACATGATAGGACATTTTTTCTTAGTAGAAGACCATTTTATTTCTTTAATTATTTTTTGGTATGAGTTATTCGTACATCTCTAGTATCTAGAGTAATTATTTACACAGTGTAAAGTAAATGAAAGATACTCAGTGGACATTTATTGAATGAATACATCTAAAATGTGTTCTTTTAAAACAACACTGTTTTTCCCATTCCTTTCGTTGTAGGTGAAGAGCGATTATATGTTAGAGATAGCTGATCAAGTGGACCAGGAAATTGCTTTGAAGTTGGGATGCCTAGAAATTCGGTAAGATGATAAATATACATTGAGATCTTTATTCATCAGTGTTTTTCATTATATTTGAAAATTTTCAGGTGTTTTTATTTGCCTTGTAAGGATTATCAGTAAAATATTCAATAAAATTCAAGTAAAATATGAGAAGAATCTGAATCATTAAGTAGATAACTCTCCCCTAATTTTGATCATTTTACAACTTAAACATTCCTTATATATACATGTAAATTGATGTCTTCCCTGATTTTAGGCGATCATACTGGGAGATGAGGGACAATGCGCTAGAAAAGAAGTCTAACTATGAAGTATTAGAGTAAGTATTACATACCCACACTATACCTGCAGAACTATTATAATTTAGTTCTGAACTAATATTCAGAACTAAATAAATTTCTTAGTTTATCTTAAAATTAAATACTGACTCTGAAATACAACTGTTTCTAAAACTGTTGGTGAATAATTATGTGAAGTCAGAAATGGAATGCTGGTTCAGTGGCCTGGCAGAGTCACAGGGAAAAGACTCCTGGAAACCTGTGATAGTCCTTCAGGGTCACTATGGAAGCCTGCCTTAGTGCAGTGATTGGGGAAGAATGCTGTGAATTGTATTCTATCCTATCTCGGGTGAAGCCAAGACAGGAAAATGAAAGACAACTGAAAAATAGAGTCTGTGTGAGAATGAGAGGTATACAAAAGAATGAAGAAAGCCAGATGTACTGTCAAAAGGATACAGAGTTACAGGAAGAGAGATGCCTGAAAGAAATCTCCATGGATAATGCATAGACATGTTTTTAACAGCCAGAACAGTCATTTAAAAGAAAATGAAGAAGCAGGTATCCATCAAGGTGAGGTTGCGAATAGTGTGTTTGGAGAGAGCAGTTTTAAGTTCAAGATCTGTTTAAAATGAGAGTCAAATTTTACACTAAAGTTGGTGTAAATTTGGCTTATTTTTAGAAATTACAGAAGTATATATGACAGAATAGATTATGGAAGAGGACAAATTGGGTTATTAATCAGTGCCTTTAAAACCTTGGTGTTTTGGCCAGGCGCGGTGGCTCACGTTTGTAATCATAGCACTCTGGGAGCCCGAGGTGGGCGGATCGCTCGAAGTCAGGAGTTCGAAACCAGCCTGAGCAAGAGCGAGACCCTGTCTTTACTAAAAAGAGAAAGAAATTAATTGACCAACTAAAAATATATAGAAAAAATTAGCCGGGCATGGTGGCACATGCCTGTAGTTCCAGCTACTCGGGAGGCTGAGGCAGGAGGATCACTTGAGCCCAGGAGTTTGAGGTTGCTGTGAGCTAGGCTAACGCCATGCCACTGTAGTCTGGGCAACAGAGTGAGACTCTGTCTCAAAAAAAAAAAAACCTTGGTGTTTTTGTGGGGAGTCAGTGAAATGTAAAATGTGGGAATTACTATACATGAGTCAAGGCTTGTGATTATTATTACCTGGAAACAAGAATTAGACCCAACATGAGCTTGTAAATTAGATCCTTTTCAGAGGATATGATTGAAAAGTTGAATGATCTATTGTTTTGAAATGGGTATTTAGTATTTCTTCATTTATATATGCAATATTTAAAGTACGAACATATAATTAAAGGGGAATCTTCAGGTTTTTATAGTTCTAGGATATTATTTTGCTCATTTTGCTGTACCTTCTTTCTAAATTCCTATGCTGTTGTCCCACTATGGTGATTCTTTGCAGTTCTATAAGTTGTGTGAATTCAGTACCTGATCTCTGTATGAGAGGTGGATTAGTTGAGTGGGCACTTGGAGTAGAATAAATGCCTGGGTTCATGTCCTAGCTCCATTTTCTCTAGCTCTTCTTTTTGCTCAGTTTTATTAGTAAAGCTCTCGGTGTTTGTTTCCAAATCTGTGAAATGGGGATACTGCTGATACCTAACTATTACTGGGTTGTTTTGGGGAGTTGATAGATAATCCATGTCAAGAGCTTAATATGTATAGTACCCAGCACTGAATAAATGTTAACCATAATTGTCATTATCATTATCCATAGGAAAGACTGTCAATCAGGATAAAAAAATCAAGCTATGTAGAGTTTTTTGAAAGAGAATTAAGAAAAAATAACATAAAAGAATGTGTTCATTTATTGACTTAATTTTGAGTGCTTTAAAGATGATTTTTAATTTATTTGTTTCAAAGATAATACATTGTAGTTACTGAATGTTATTCATTCGAATGTTAACATTCATTCGAATGTTATTGAGAAAATTGAAACTATACTGTCAAATAGGAAAAAAAATCTTCAAATCCCATCACTTATTGATAACAACCTTTAAGTCTTACTAAATATCTTTATATAGCCAGCCCTGTTTTTTAACACACGTGTATACACATACGATGCATAGTTTTTAATATAATAGTTTTTAGTATAAATAGAATGATACTATACATGCATCCTGCTTTTTTCCTTCAATCTTACATTGTTGAGGTCTTTCCATGTAATTAAATACAAATATATATTAGTATACTAGTCCATCAAATGAGTGTATAATACTACATTTAACTAGTAACCTATTGGTGGAAATTTAATTTGGGTTAATAACGTATAAAGCATGTTGTCATTTTTTGTTCATTTTTACCTAGATGATAGGCAACAAATAATAGTTTTATTTCCTTACATAAGTTTGATTACTTGGTAATATTAAATGTTTTCCTATATATGGCCATTTTATTTTCCTTTTGTAAATTGCATTTTTATAAGTTTTCTAATATTTTTTTTCTTTATAAATCTTAGGAGTCTTTGTCGTATTAACCCTTGATGTATAATGTTAGTTCTATATATTCTTTCCCAGCTCATCTTTGTGTTTCACGTATGTTTGTGTGGCTTTAGTAATAGAGAAGTTTGTCTTTTTTTCAGTGTAGCAAAATCTGTCACCTATTTTCATCTTAGTTTTTGAGTTTCGTGACCTGATTTTAAAAGAGTATTCAGTGATTTAAGACTGTTAAATGTTTGTTCTGAAACTTTTATGGATTCATTTTTGGTTTTATATTTCCAAATGTGTAGATTTAAAAAAAAATACTTTCTTTTTAAATTAACTTTTAGCTTAATGGCATTATGATCAGACAGCGTGGTCTGTGTGGTAAAAGCTGCTCAACTTTTATGGAGACTTTCTTTGTGGACTAAAATAAGAGCAGTTTGCCCTCAGTGTTTTATTATAACACTATTAAAAAGTTTCAAACATACAAAAATGGGCTAAGATTTTTTGGTAATTTTTTGTAGAAGATATGATCTCACTTTGTTGTTCAAGCTAGTCTACAACTTGTGGCCTTAAGCAGTCCTCCTGCCTCGGCCTCCCTAAGTACTTAGATTATAGGCACATGAGCCACTGTGCATGGCTAGATATTCCCTAGATAGTTACTGAATGGATAAATTTGTTATTTGAAATTAGCTGAGGTTAATTATGATTGTGCTTTGTTTTCATTTCACTTTTTAAATTGTCTTTCTTGTCAACAGTAATCCATTGCTTTCTTTAGCTGCCCATAATAATACATCAAAGAAGGAGATGCTGATAGATTTGGTAGGAATTGGCAGTGGCTTCACTAAGACAGAAGTTTCATTTCTCTCTCATGTCAGATAAGTCCTAGACAGTCAGTGAGCCTCAGTCACTGGGGCTCCAGATTCCTTTTACTTGCTATTTCATAATCCATAGCCACCTCATAGCCTAGGATGGCTACTGGACCTCACCCATTACATGTGTATTCTAGCCCCCAAGGAGGAGAAGATGGGCATTGTCTTTCTTTCGCCCTTCAAGGACACAAATGTGTATAAAGTAAGTCCTCGCTTAACATCATCAATAGGTTCTTGAAAACTGTGAGTTTAATCAAAACAGTGTATATCAAAACCAGTTTTACTATAGGCTAATTGATAGAAGCAAGAATTAAGTTCTTACAGCATATTTTTGGTTACAAAATCATCACCAAACTTCTAGATAAAGGTCCAAAGATTTCTAATATTAAATGTTGAAATAAATGTGAGTTAATGCATACATTTAGGAAAGATTAATAAAAACAGATCATTGTTTACCCAATTATTCCAGTTCAAGGTCACAAGTGGCTAGAGCCTCTCCCCATAGCTCAGGGTGCAAGGCAGGAACTAACCCTGGATGGGACACCACTCCATCGCAGGGCCTGCCAACACACCCACATTCACTCACCTTGGGACAGTGCAGACACACCAGTTCACCTAATGTGCACATCTTTGGGATGTGGAAGGAAACTAAAGTACCAGGAGAATACTTACAATAGACATGAGAAGAACTTGAAAACTGCACAGAGACAATGGCCTCAGCTAGGAATCGATTTTCTTTTTCTCATTAATGTTATAATGAAACAGCATTGAATGTAATGGTGTTATTTAAGGACCTGTTGTATAATACTTTACCTTAGGGGACATTGGCCAAAACATAATCACATGGCCACAGCTAGCTACAAAAGAGACTGGGAAATGCAGCACTGTACCAAAAAATAACTTTTTATTACCCAGGATGAAAGGGAGAATATCATTAAGAAACAGTGGCAATTTCTATTGAAGTTAGAAAATTTTAACATTTATCTGTTTTTAAGAGGCTTACCGTATAAGTTAGAGGTTAAAGTATCTCAGTTCTGTTTTTAAATTAAAAATACTCAATTCTGAGAGTTTTGAGAAAAGGGTTAGATAGGGATACTACATGAAAATGCACATTTAAGTTATATTTGAAGTTAGTTTTGCTTGCATTTTTGCCTGGGATTTAAATACTTAAGGAATTATGTTCAGAAAGTATTAAACAGGGTCACCAGACAAAGAGTCTTCTCAGAAATATTGCCAGAGGAGAAATAAATTTATCCTTGACATAAGAATTCATTTATAATAAGCTGAGCTCCCTATTAATATGTAAATAAATCTTATTCCAGTCTGAGTCCACATAAAGCCTGCTGTGTTATGGGATTGTGGACCTAAGTGCACATGTGTGGGACAAGACCACAGGCTGGGAGTATCTCAGCAGTGCCCAAGCACACTGTGGAGTGCTTGTCTTGACAAGTGGGGAATGTTGCTGGCAGTGAAGCCTTCCACACTGTTGTCTTCCCTCGACCATTCTGGATGGCAGTGTGGTATGAAAGGGGGAATGTGAGGCACTGCACAGTCATCGTGCATAGGATGTGGGAGGACAGAGGTCCTCAAGCACAAGTACCATGTTTCCCCAAAAATAAGACAGGGTCTTATGTTTATTTTTCCTCAAGAAGACACCCTAGGGCTTATTTTCAGGGGATGTGTTATTTTTTTTTAAGTACGGCACGACAGTCTACATTTATTCAAATATAGTTAAGTCGTCGTCTTCTGGAACATCATCATAACTCTCCAAACCCCGAATTCCACCCTGAATTTCTTGCAACTCTATTTCCTTTAGAACCATTGGCCCCAATCTCTCATGTCAAGTAATAGAGCTTTCATGGGGCAGATGAGAAGGGCTGCTCGTCGTCTTTACTGCTCAGCGACGAAATGCTTGGGTTGTGCAGATATGCTGCGAAGCCACGCCCATCACTAGGTCTTATTTTCGGAGTAGGGCTTATATTGCACAAATGCTTAGAAATCCTGCTAGGGCTTATTTTATGGGTAGGTCTTATTTTCAGGGAAACACGGTATGCTGATTTCCAGAAACACTAAATGGTGGTGGGAATCATTGGAGAGATGAAAGGAATTTTGAGGTTTAACAAAACAGAGAGAAGACCCTGTCAGTTACAATGTTCTAAATATTTCATTTAAAATTAAACATTAAGAGAATTCTTGTATATAATTGATCACAAAAATAATTTTAAGTCCCAGAAATCCTAAATTTTCAACAGCTAAATTTATTGGTTATGAATGCTTATTGTCTCATAATACCTTTTACTCCATGGTCCAGTTACTTGTTTACATAAATATCTCATTTAAGAAGAGGAAAGATCCAGTGTTTTCCTGCCCTGTGAGCTGTTACGGTACCTGTTATGCCATATCAATAAGTAAGAGCATGAGTATAGCATTTCTCTTTGTGACTTCAAACCCAAATAAATTTGAATCTTAGAGAATAGATCATAGAAACTCTTTTTGCTAATCCTATCCTAAAAGAAAAGTAGGAAGAATAATGCTTAGAAGCTCCCTGCTATGTATGCACAGGCAATCCCAAGGAAAGGTTCCTTGTTCAGTGGACAGCTCTCTCTTCATCTCTCCATGTCACCTTCCCGGAGTCTTTCTGAGCATTGTGGGAACCTTGTGTGGTTGTCCCTGTGGTAGCTGTGCACCTGACCCAGTGTTCATCCTTTTCCCCATCCCTGCCCTTACTGAGGAGCCTAGGCCCATAGCACAAAGCTCTGGAGCGTCCAGGTGCCTGAAGTCTAGCTTTGTTGTCGTGCTCTAGCCGCCCTTCGTAGCTTTCTGCAGCAATGGAATATCCTTTTTCTGCCTGTTCTGTTCAGGAGCCATGAGCCATGTGAGGCACCTCATCACTCAAGATGCAGCTGATGTGACTGGGAACAGGACTTTTAATATAATTTTAACTAATTTAAGTATAAAGGGCTACATATATCTAGTGGCTGCAGTATTGGGCAACACTGCTCTAACCTAATGTTAACATCCTATCATCTGTGTATGGGTTCAGAAGGTTCCTCTGAACTGATGTGGGAATCTAATAAACTGATGCTTGGGTTTGGGAATTGGCAGTATTCTCAGTGCTTCATGGGAATTAGTTTTTTATCAAATGAGTTTGCATGTGTTTAGGATGTGCCCTTTGATGGTTAATAATAAAGAATTGTCTTATAATAAAAGACAGTAGTTATATTTTTATGGTATTTAAGTTGTGTTTTATTATTTTATTCACATATAGGACAGTTGTGTAGTTTGGGCTAAAAGAAGTGTTATTCCGCATGAGGCTGTGAACCACTGCAGATTAGAGTGCATATCATAAACCAGGGCCAGACGCAGCACACAGAGAGAGGTGACCTCATATTGAAAATGGGACGGCCTACATGTCTCTGCCTGTTTTCCTAAGAGAGGTTTTAAATATAGATATCTATAATAGGCTCTTCCTAAAACCTCTGAACATAATGCCTTAGGTGCTTCTCAGAGTCCTCTACCATGAAGTCAAAGTAGATTGACTTCTTGATTAAAATGTATTAAAGGTGGTGGTGTTGAATTTTTGTGATAATCTTGTGTACTTTAGCCTCATTTATTTTCTAAACTGCCAGGTATCTAAAAAGAGTTCTAACGTGTGGACATATGTTCATTATTACATGAAAGTATTTTTTTTAACTGCATATATGCTACACATTGGCCTTAAGCTTTTTTTTTTTTTTTAATGGAGTTGTCTTCACCTTTGAAGTAAAATTAACACCTATTAGTAGTCTTTATGTTCACAAAGAAATATGCCCTCTTTTATATTTCTTAAAATACATAGCCTTCCTGGTCCATATTTATTTTTCCCATTTGTGACAGAAATTGTTTACTTTCCACCTGACTCTGAGAAAAATAAATGTGTAACCAGGCTGACAAATGGTGGTTGGCAGCCTCACAATTGGCAAGAGGACATCCCCTGCCTGCTCTTCCCCTCAACCAGAGACTGACATGGCCAGTTACCTTCTTGAAACACCCACTTAGGAGGACACAGACACCTCACTCAGCCACATGTGTCTGAAACAGAACTGTTGTCCCCCACCCACCTTCCGTTTTTCAGTGCATGTCATCAGCATTCCCTCTGCCATCTTTGACTTCTCTCTCCCTCACACCTGATGTCCACTCACTCATCCATGGGGCTAAGCCCCTGAACCTCTCCAGTTACCACCTCTGCTGCTTGCCAACAAACTTCAGCCCAAGTCACGCCTCCCTCAACAATAAGCAGAAGGGAATAGGGTATATGGACCAAAAGCTCTCGGGACAAGAAAGATTCTGAGGTATTTCCAGGGGAAAGGAAACTGGCCCCCTTAGAGTTCTAGGAACTTTATAGACACATTCTTATTTGATCCTTAGCACCACTATATGCAGTAGTAATTGGCATCCGCATTTTACAAGTAGATAACCTGAGGTTCCCAGGTGTCAACAGCCAGATCCATCCTGTGGCAGAGCCAAAATTGAAGTCAAGAACTCTCTGATAGGAAAATAAGTGCTTTTTCTTATTGCCTGAAAAGGAAGCTAGGAAAGAAAATGGTCATGAATAATGCCTTAGAGTGCTTTCCTTTTATGTATTTATTTTGCTACTTCCCAGTAGTGGTTAGCATCAAAATCCTTAAAATGCAAAGACCCTGTGTTTTTAGGAGGCAAAATGAAAAGGACCTTGGGTGGATAGTTTTCCCTCCTCGGATCCAATAATCAAAGTAGATAATGGCAGTGCTATAAAGGTAAGGAAGGGAAGTCACAAACAGACATAGTTAGAGAGGATGCAGAAAACCAGGAGTTTTTATATGAATTAACTGATAGGTAAAACCAGAAAACTGAATGTCATAGAATGCAAGAAAGAGAATTACAGGATGTAGTAAGCATAATAATAACAAAATAAAAAAGAATGAGAACTGAAACCAGTTTTGGATTTAGCAAGGAGTTCATTGGTTTAGGTACTACCTATTCTATAATCTGTATGAATAGATTATAATATAGATGATAAAATAAGGGATTAGGTTTGGATAGATAGGATTAACCATATAAACTAACATGATTTCTGTGTTTTTGTTCATAATGCCAGCTAACATAGTTATGAAGTCATCATGTGTTTTGATACTTTATATTCAGTTTATTGTTTTCTTTTGTTGATCGTGAAAAGATACCTGTATTTCACTTGAGCCTTTTATAATTTGTGTCTCCTGACATTCCTTAATGTCTTTAGAGGCATTATTGCATTTTACTAGTGCACAAGTGCCATCTAGTGGCCAAAACATCTGGGTAACATTACCCAAATTGCATGGGAAAAAGATGAATCAGCTATTCTTTCTGATGTGTTTTCTTGGCCAGGGTGCTTTGAGGTTTTTTTTCTTTTTCTTTTTCTTTTTTAACCCTTCCAAACCATGAGGTTCTTGATAATAATAATCTATTTAATTTTGTAGCCTGACTTAAAGTTGCTGGGATTTCCAACATTTCCATATATTCAACTTTTGGACCAGGGGAAATCACTTAATTTCTTTTTTTTTTTCTAATGTGAAAGTGATATGATAAGCCATTATTAGGTGAATGAATCCTTTAATCAAAAAAGTCTGTTTTTAAAATAAGTCAACTCTTAGTATAAATACAAATGATTTATTTTTTAAAAAACTCCCAAGGTATATCATGAAGCTTTTCCTAATCAAACCATCTGTTTTCTTTACAAATATAGTATTACCCAGTTGGAATTGTAATTGATGTTTATGAGGACAACCTTTAAACAGTATCTGAAAAAGAACAGTTTTCTTTCTGTGTTTTTTTTTGGTTTGGTTTGGTTTTTTTGGGGGGGAGCGTTTTTAAGAGACTGGGTCTCTCTGTTGCCAGGCTAAAGTGCAGTGGCACAATCATTGTTCACTGCACCTTTGAACTTCTAGACTCATGCAATCCTCCCACATCAGCCTCTTGAGTAGCTGGGATTACAGGTACAAGCCACCACACCTGACAGAGAACAGTTTTCTTATATATTGTAATTTACAAAGAGGCAATATTTTAGAAGAGTTTTCAACAATAAGGATAAAAAAATCAAAAGGATTTCTACTTAAGCTAACTTGTATTCATGTTTTCTGTACATACCTAGAAAACGATTTGTCCTACCGTTTCTGTGAATTTAGTGGTAAATTGCAATGTTTATACTTGTTTCTGTCCTGAACAATATGTGGGAGGATAAATAATTAACAGTGCTTTTCTTTTCTTGCAAGTGTGTCTTATTAATTGATTTGGTGGTGTTATTTGTTAATACACTTCTTTTTATATTTCAGAAAAGATGTTGGTTTAAAGCGATTTTTTCCTAAGAGTTTACTGGATTCTGTCAAGGTAATTAGAGTCTCCTTTATCATAATCAAATAATGAAATTATACCAATACCTTTTCCCCAATCGTAAATTGCTTTTGGGAAAATAAAATACAGTTTTCTCCCCTACATGTAAAAGCTATGGTATAAAAAGCTGACAATTTACTCTAGTCGTATTAATGGCAAGTAGATTCTTACGGGTACAACTTTCTCCCACAAAACCATGATTTCACTTCTTGATTGTGTGTGATGCTCAGCTAAGTACAAAACTAAAGAAGTTACATGCAAAGAAGTGCTTGTCACCTAGGTCTTTACAGTCTCAGATATTTTGACATGAAGAAGAAAAGGAGCAATATGTAAAATAATTGTGGTGGTAGAATCATGAATATTGTGTGTGTATCAGTGCATCCTGAAGGTGTGTCTGCTCCTATTTCAACCATGTGGATGTGCCTCCATGTTAGAAACTTTGGATAGAGCCTCAGTTCCTCTCCCTCCCCTTAGCTCCCACTCCAGTGGAGAGAGCTCCCAGTGAGGGTGGGAAGTAGACTCTGAAGTGTGGTTCCCCAGCCAATCCAGAGCACAGGTCAAGTTGTTCATGTGCAGCAGGGGGACACAGACTTGGGGGTTAAGACCGAGTCTGGCTCAGATGAGGTCTGCCAGTTGCTAGCCTCGTGTTCTTGGGCCTGATTTCTTCCACAATGGAAAAAATAATATTTTGTAGGGTTGATGTGGATATTTAACAGATTAAAATATATATTATTTATCACAGTACCTGTCACATAGCAGTTCATAAACTGTGGCTGTTACTGCTCTTTTTATTACTACAAGAGTCATGTTCTACATTCCATCAACTGAGGCCCAAGCAGGATAAGACATATGTTATGAGAGAATGTAGCATAGTGGTTCACAAATTGGCTCTAAAACCAAACTGCCTGGTGAAAATCCTGACTTCACTAGCTTGAATTACCTGTGACTTTGGAGAAATTATTTAATCTGTATTTCTGTTTTCACATCTGTAAAATGTGGATAAAACCAGTTTCTACTACATGGGGTTCATATAAGGATTAAAGGGGCTAATATGTATAAAATCTTATAACGACAGAACAATTGCTCAGGAAACATGACCGAGTGTGACAAGTAGGGTGAGCATCATCCTTGTTCCACTGGTAATAAAAGGCAAAATTCTGCACTTTTATTGCATAGGTCTGAGACACATTTCCATATACCATAGTCGTATAGAATGGCTGGATCAGTTAACATTTGCTTTTCCTTAAATAGGCTATGTCAATACATTTGTTTTTCCAAAAGCCGTTTTGTTTTTACCTGCCTTTTTTCCTTTATATTTACATTTCTAGGGGATTGTTTTTAGTTAATATTCACATTGAGCTGTTGAACGATTACCTTATTATATTTGGTAGAACTTGAATAGCTGTGTTTAATGCCAAAAACAGAATCTGGGGTGTATGTGCCTTAATTACTAAGAAAAATTTGTAAGATATTTTAAATCTCTGCCCCTTTAATGTTAGTGCTGTCAAAGACACATTTTTTAAAATCACTGCACCAGTAAAACTAGCACATCAGTCCCAAATTGAGGGAGAGTCTATAAAATTCTGATCATTGCTGTTCAAAACTATCAAGGTCATGAAATAGAAGAAAAGACCAAGAAGGAGTAGGCTGAAGAGAAAAGATGAGTAAATGTAGTATGAAATCTGGAATGGTGAGAGCGCATTAGTGGACAAACTAGTGAAATTGAATTTGAGACTGTAGTTCAGTGAATAATAGTATGGTACCACTGGGTACCAAAGAAGCTTCCTCTACTGGCTTTGCAGCTCTACCAGAAACTTAAAATTAGGTGTCAAGTCAAAATGGCCAAATTATAATTTATTGCAATATAATTCACAATAGAATCCTAATTTCAGAACTAGATATGTTAAGAGATCAATAAAGTAGTTTCCTAGAATACTATCAGGAACACTTTTGTTCTTAGAGAAAATAGTCATTTCATTTCTGTGATCAGAAGGTGAACATTTCAGGCTTAATATTTTTGTTGACTGCTTGGTGCAGTCATTCAGCAGCGAATTCCTAGCATCTGTGCTGGGCCAGGCCATGAGTGGGGGATGCCTGAGGGAATGAAGCTTCTTCTGGCAGAGCTTATCGTCTGGCAGAGGCCTTGTGGACAAAAGGAGGGAACAGCGCTCTTTGCATGCACCATTAATATGTCTGTATTTAGCATTTGATGGGTGGGTTGATAAGCGATTCTTTAATAATAATATATTCTGCTATTCTTTTATTGCAAATTTTCTTTACCATTGCATTATAATCTTATCATCTGGGAAGCCCTAGGAATCCATTGTTGCTAGCAGCATCTGATAATCATTCAGTTGACTAATATGAAATTATTTTTGTAGTTCCCCATGGCTGAATAGCAGCAATTTCTGATGGTTCAACCAAATAATACTACCTCATTTTTAAGAAGTACCACATTCTTGGTAATTTTCTCTTTACGTGTGAATTGGTTTAAAATAGAATAGTGTGCATAGATAGATGCCTAGTTTCCTAAGTCTAGGCAAACATAAAGCAGGTGTTAAAACTTGAAATGTAATGTAAAACCATCTTGCTTGTTCCTGCTAGTTTAGGAAGTACATTGATTAATAATACCAAGATATTCTAGGAAGTTAGATTTTGTGGAATTTTTTCCTCAGTAATTAGGAAAGAAATAATGCTTTCTCAAATGTCCTTCTTATATAAAAGCTAATTTTGGAGCTGCTTTTGGACAGCAGTGATTTTCTAGTTCTTATCCCACATTGAACATAGGTTTGGAACTCACAGCCTTCTCTGGTAGTCACATTTAAGCACAGACCGTAAGGAAAGGTTGGGTACGCTCAGGGCAAAGCACCCAATTTTAGTTGGTGGGGAGCAAGAGAGTTGTTTCTGTGTCCGTAGAAAACTAACTGTGAATGATATCATTTCCCCCTACTCGAGCTACTTGAGCTTACTGGTTTGTTGTTTATCACTGTGACTTCCTCGTTCTTAACTTGGTGTGATACATACAAGCAGGATTAGCCAGGTAAAGGAGCCTGCAGAAAACTTAACACATATCTCCCAAGTTCAAGTGAATGAGACAAATACAATAAAATTAGAGCTTGTTTTCAAGCACATGTGCCCAGTTACTCAGAAATTTTCCAGCAGTTTCAGTAATCAGAGTGAGCAGTTTAGTTCTTTATTATTCCATTTCAAAGAGGGTTTTGGATGAGAAAAAGAGGGCTCACTTTATTTAGCTCAGGGCTGATAGCTTTGATCCCTATTGTAGGAGAACAGCACACAACTTATTTTATATTTCTCAGCCATCAGGAGACACTTTTGCAAAGAGACATGGTGAAGGCTTGAATTTAAAGGAGACAGAGGGTAGAAATTTGTTGGGTTACATTTGAAGGATGTTAAGTATATAAGGCCTTACAGAACTTAACCTATTAATCTTGAGGGAGGAGGGAGAAGAAAGTGCAGGGCCTGGCCTCACCTCGGATTTCTGCCTCTTACACTTATGTGGTCACTAGTGATGGTAATCAAAGACACAGTATTGAAGCAGAAGCAGAATTGAGTCAGACTGACAGTAACCCATTCAGCTATGTAAATTCTGAGCTTAAGGTGCTGTGAGAATGTGGAGGTCAAGAGGAAGGGGAAGGGAAAGGGGTAGGTTCAGAGTGATAGAGTGGCAGCTATGTCAGGTGTAATGTCAGGCAGAGTAAGTAACCAGCACAGCTGGAATATCAGTGGCATGTTAGGTTTTATATGTCTGTAGGGAATCCAAGTGGAACTGTCAGGCAGGTAGATATATATGTGTTTGAAGCTCAAGGGGGTAATTCTAGTTTCTCAACTTCCATTTCTACTGCTTCATGGAGTATTTCTATTTTAGGTAATGAATGAATGAGTGTAACTTTGTAGTAGTATTGCTTGTTTATAAACAAGCAGCTGGTTGGGAATTAGGTACAAACCAGAGAATTAACTTAATTTCTGGACATATTTTATATAGTTTTTATTCTTTGCATGTCAGTACTTCTCTGAGATAAAATATTCCTCTTAGAGTCATAAATGAATATATCAACTTTTATTATTGTTAATAAAAATAATTTGCCATTGTGTTCTAGTCCCTGTGCTTATTTGACAACCATTCTTTGAACTGCTACCATTTTCTAATTTGTTGTAGCATCACACTTTAAGAGTTTTAAGATGTTCCAGAGCTTTTGCACAGCCTGTTTTCTACTTGCTGATGGAAGATACTTCTTACAATCAGAACATTGATTGGCATGTTGAGGCAGCATGTTCTAATGATAGAATGTTGAAAGTCTGAACTATCTTCCCTCTTACATGCTAGAAAGTGAAGTATTGTTTAATTGTAGGATAGAACCAGATTTTATTCGTCCATTCTGTGTATTTGGGAGGGTGTAAGAATCCAAGTTGTTGTGGTAGAGTTATGCAATTATTCACTTTTAAGCACATAAGGAGTTTCAGCTGTGGGCCACACTCTTACCATTAAAGAGAGAACTCTGGCTCTCTTTTCTCACCCACAAGGATTTTCCGTAAGTTCCATGTTTAAAAATACATTCTAGATGAGATGAAACCCATGGAATGTGGTAGTTATTTCTTCCTGGTGCTTCCTGAAAAAACATGTTAGAGGAGGAGGTGCTTGAAATGGTCACACAGCTAGCAAAAAGAACTCAAGCAGTTCTACCTTGGATTCCCAGCTCTTCTACCCCCACATTGTTACTTAATCTTTCTGAGTCTCTGTTTGCTCACTAATATAATATATGAAAAATAGTATCTACTTTGCAGGGAATGTTGTGAAGTTTATTTTGAGGGAAGGGTCTACAGATGTCTTTCCTAACATCATTTTTTGGTGTTTGTGTTTTAATCAATGCCCAACAGCACTATGTCCACAGAATGACACTGTTCTTCCTATAGCCATGAATGAAGCTCAGAAAACTTTCTCCAGCACTCCTCTGAGTTTCTGGAGAATAAGGTAGCTGTTCTGATTCTTCAGTGTATTCCAAGTGCAAAGCACAGAATAGAATTTCCTTAGTGGATTTGTTCTCTGAGTCCAAAGTGTAGCAGACTTACATCTTAGGAACTGGTTTACATTCAATGAACTACCAGGATGGTGTATTGTTAATTTGTGAGAAAAACATCTGTGGGCAGCTACAGATGTACTCAAATCTCCATGTCTAATCTATACACCCCTGGTAGACAGATCTGCATAGGTGACCATAGTCAGAGAATGTTTGGAAAGCCTGAAGTCAGAACAACTGTTAAATACTATCAAGCTTAGCCCTATGCTGAAAGTGGCTTGGCTCATGACTAATCCTTGCATGGCCATTCCCAAAAATATGCTTTCCACACTTTTCTTTATAGAGCATCCAAAGCTGACCAACTCATTATGTGCTAACCTTGAACTCATTTTATTTCTCTTCTGTTTAGGTTCTGTGATCTAAAGCTATAATTAATCCTTTTCAAAACATCTACAGTTCTCTTTTTCCACTCTCTGTCATACTTACCTGTCAAAACAGCAGCCCTGGTTAAAACTGACTGTTGGCCAGCCTGCCTGGCTTTAGCCCTCTCCATTTTATTTGTAGGTGCCATCTGATTCCACATATATAAATACCCTTAGCTGGTGACTCTGAAATTTCTATCACCAGCCCTGCCTGCTCCTGAACTCCAAACTTATATCCAGATGTCTACTTGACAGTTCAAGTCAGAAGACTTCAGGATCACCAACATGTCCAGAATTAACATGACTTCATTTTCCTCACTAAGCCAGCCCTTTGTGTTTGCCCATTTTTTTCATCCAAAATTCTAGTCATCTTGGATTCTTTGCTTTGCTACTGTCCTGCATACAATCATCCAGATGTTCTAAAGGTTCCCATTGCTCTCCTTCACCACCACCTTGGGGTCCACACCACTAGTGTTTCTTGCTTGGCCTGTTTGGTGACCTGACTGGTCTTTTTACTTTCTCTCTTACACACTCTCTCAACCCTCTGTATGCAAGAGCAGAGTGAGCTTTGTAAAGTAAAAATCACATGCCTTGGGTAATCCTCAAACGTTCTGATTTCTTGGCTTGTTGAACTCTTGTCTGCCAGGAAATCTTGTCTTCTGCCTCTGGTCTTTTACATTTCTAGTCACTGCAGCCTCTCCCTGATTGTGTGTACCCCACTCTCCTGTCTTTCCAGCTCATTCTTTGTGGTATCCCAGATCTAGTAATACTTACACCCCACTGGCACCTTCAAGCTACTCCAGACAGGCTGTCACCTCCATAACCCCACCCAAAGTATGCCATGCCCTCCTGGGTCACCTTGTACCTGCCTCTGCAGCCACACCTCAGCCTGGGCCCCTGGCTGCTCTCCATCTCCGTGTCCCCTGGTCCTTCAGTCGCCTAGCTTTGATTCCTCTGTGTACTGAGCCAGTCAGGACCTCCCCTTGAACTCTACTGGCCCTTTACATCCAGCAGCCTGCCTGACACCTTGCTTGGATTCTCATATTCTGCTGGTATTTCTCTGACCTTCACCCACCAACCTGTTCTTCTCACAGTTCTTGCCATTTCAGTTCAATGGCAACTCTGAGCAATCAGTCAGCATGTCTTGTTGGTTCTCTTTTCAGAATAAATCTAGAATCTGACCACTGCTCACCCCCTTTCTGTTTCTGTACTTGTACAAACTATTCCCTCCTGTTGGATTATTTGGGTAGCCTCCTACCTGGTCTCTCCTACTCCTGTCATACTGCTCACAACACAGCAGCCAGAGTGTCTCTGTTAAAACCTAAGTCAGATAGTGTCACTCCTTTGCTCAAAGCCATCCAAAGACTTGATATCTCCTTTGGGTCAATGCTGAGTACTTACCATGCCTGTGTTCTCTAGTTCCTCTTCCTCAGACCTCATCACATGGCTGCGAACCACTAGCTTGCTCAGGCTGCTTCACAAACAGAGGACTGGG
>CAUYPO010124998.1:0-42803 GCA_963574435.1 Cheirogaleus major
TATAAGAGAAACCCCCAACCCAGGCAGGTCTCAGGCCTCACTTTGGGAGCTGCTTGGGGATTGCACAGAGAGATTACTCCATAAAGGGAACCCAGGTGGAATCCTATAGGTATCCATGCCTAGAGCAGCTTGAGCTGCATGCTATTCGGGGAGCCTACATACCAGGGAACTGTAGGCATGCCTGCAGCCACTGCACAGCTCCGAGAATGGATAGAGGAGCCCAGGTGCTCTCACGCACTCCTGGAAAGGTCCCTGCCACCCTGCTATGGGCTGCTGTTGAGACTGAGATGTAAGTGGACAGAATTTCTATAATTTCTTGCCCATACTTCTTGCCTGGGTGGGGCCCCACCCTCCATGGTAAAAGGTTCAACGTGCTATTTGGGGGTTTAAAGCTGGGTAGCACCCCACCCTCTAGCTGAGTTTAGGCTGACACAGCTGCAGCCCTGCCAAGCTGATGAGGGATAGGGAAGCCCAAGTTGTCCTATGCTCACCTAACACAATTCCCACCACCCTGACACAGACACTTGTAAGACTAATTAAGATGTAAGCAGACTGCACTACCCACAGTTTCTTGCCTATGCTGCTCAACCAAAAGGGGCCCTCTTTGATTGCAAGCCCACAGCTGGTGCTATTTTGAGAATTTAACACTGGGCCACACCCCACTCTGGGAAAAGACAGAGAAGATCAAGCTCTCCTAAGCACTCTTAGGACAATCTCCAGTGCTCTGTTACTGGCAGTTCATTCCCAGTTGTGGGAATGAAGACCAGCCTGTCCAATCCATTGCAGCTACTAATAACACCAACACAGACCACTTGAGTCCAAGTAGGTGGCTCCACCACTGATACAGCCACCTCCCACATCACACCAGCTGCTCAGGGTCCTGAGAACCCACCCACATATCTGGTCCTCTGCTCTACCTACTAGCTTCTGAGCAAGCCACCTGAAGGCCCAAGAATTGGCCTCACGAGGTACACTAACACTGCTGCCAGCATAAGCTTCTCTGGGGCCTAAAGTCAGGCATACTCAGCCCACTACTTCGAGTAATGGAGCCCAAAGACTTATTTGGCTGGTGTTCAAATCTCCTGCAAAACTTCACCACAGCCTCAACTAATAACTATACACTAAGCCACCAAGGAAATCACAGCTACCACTGACCCTGTACAATGCCTAAGAAATCATACAAAGATCACACTACTGCAGGCACCCAAAATCAAAGCCAAAGGTTCCTACTTAACCAACAACATATATAGATCTTCAGAAAAAAAATTCTCCCTTTCAAAAGCAATTTAAAAAAATTGGAACAAGTGACTGCCACACGAGATGCACAGATATGGAAGGTCACAGGAAACATGAAAAAGCAAGAAAATATGATACCATTAAAGGACCACAACAATTGTCTATCAATGAATCCGAATCAGGAAGAATTCCTTGTAATGCCAGATAAAGAATGCCAAATACTCATTCTACAGAAGCTGAATGAGATGCAAGAGAAATCTGAAAATGAATGCAAAGAAATCAGAAAATCATTCAGAATATGAATGAGAAATTTACCAATGAGATAGATATCTTTAAAAAAAAAACACTGAAATTCTGAAGCCAAAAATATCAATGAAGGAAATACAAAACACATTTGAAAGCTTCAAAAATAAATTAGACCAAGCAGAAGAAAGAATCTTAGAACTTGAAGATAGGTCTTTGAAATAATCCAGTCAGACAAGAATTATAAAAAAAGAATAAAAGAGAAATAGCAAAGCCTTCAAGATGTCTGGGACTACATAAAGCAACCAAATTTATGATTTATCAGTATTCTCAAGGGAGAAGAGAAAACAAAAGTTTACAAAACCTGTTTAAAGAAGTAATCAATGAAAATTTCCCAGGACTAGCAAGACAGTTAGACATATACAGGAGATCCAGGAGACCCAAAATCCCAAGGGAAATACATTGCAAAAAGGACTTCACCACAGCATATTATAATCAGAATTACTAAAGTGCAAGTAAAAGAAAAAATTTTAAAATTAGCAAGAGAAAAGCATTTAGTTGCCTATAATGGAACTCTGATCAGAATAACAACGGCCCTCTCAGCAGAAACCACACAGGCCAGAGGAGAATGGATGGCATTTTCAAAGTGCTTAAAGAAAAAGAAAAACCACCAGCCAAGAATTTTATATCTTACCAGAATAAGTTTCATAAATGAAGAAGAAATAAAGTCTTCTCCAGACAAACAAATGCTGACAGAATTTGTCAGGAAATGCTCAAAGATGTCTTAATCATGGATATGTAAGGTCAATATTCATCATCAGGAAAACACATGAAAATATAAAATTCAAAAGTCTAATAAAAGAATCACACAAAGGAGGAAAAGAAAGGAATTAAATGTCAACATTACGCAAGATCAAAAAACTACAAAGACAAAAAGAGAAAAAGAAAGAAACAAAGAATTTATGACTGGGCATGGTAGCTCATGCCTGCAATCCCAGCAATTTGGGAGGCTAAGGAGGGAGGATTGTGTGAGGCTAGGAGTTCAAGACTATTCTGGGCACTAGAGCAAGACTCCATCTCTGCAGAAAATTTAAAAAATTCATCAAGTGTGGTAGTGTGCACCTATAGTCCCAGCTATTTAGGAGACTGAAGTGGGAAGATTGCCGAGCCCAGGTGATTAAGGTTGCAATGAGCTACGATTGTGCCACTGCACTCAAGCCTAGGTGACAGAGCAAGACATCCTCTCTTAAAAAAATTTGTTTAAAACAACTAGTAATTAACAATATAACAAAAACAAAGCCCACATATAAGTATTAACCTTGATTTTAAATGAATTAAATGTTCCACTTAAAAGATATAGATTGGCAGATTGGAAAAATGGATAAAAATACCATGATTCAACAATATGTTGCTTTCAAGAAACTCACCTTACCCATAAAGACACATATAGACTGGAAGTAAAGGGGTGGAAAAACACACTCCGTGTCAACAGAAACCAAAAGCAAGCAGGAGTAGCTAACCTTAGATGAAACAGGCTTTAAATCAAAAATAGTAAAAAAAAAAAAAAGGCAAAGAAGGTCACTATATAATATTAAAGGGACAAAATCAGCAATACACAATAATCCTAAATATATATGCAACCAACATCCAAGCAGTCAGATTCACAAAACAAATATTCCCAGACCTAAAGAAATAGACAGTAAGTAACACAATAATAGTGGGGGATTTCAACACTCCACTCACAGTACTATACAGATCATTGAGACAGAGAATCTACAAAGAAACATTGGACTTTGGACAAAATGAACTTAACAAACATTTAGAGAGATTCCACCCAACAACTATAGAATATGCATTCTTTTCATCAGCACATGGAACATTCTCCAAAATAGACCACATTTTAGGCCACAAAATAAGTCTTAACAAATTTAAAAATCAAAATCACATCAAGTATCTTCTCAGATCACAGTGGAATAAAGCAAAAATCCAATATGAAGAGGAACTTCAGAAATGTATACAAATACATGGAAATTAAACAACATGGTCTTGTATGATCACTGGATGAACAAAGAAAGATGGAAATTAAATAATTTTTTAAATGAATAAAAATGAAAAAACAACATATCAAAATCTATGGGATACAGTAGAAGTAGTGCTAAGAAAGACTTCTATAGCATTAAATGCCTACATCAAAGAAGTAAAAATATCACAAATTAACAACCTAACATCACACCTCAAGGAACTAGAAAAGCACGCACAAACCAAAACCAAACTTAGCAGAAGAAAAAAATTAACAAAGAGCAGAGCAGAACAATAGAGACATAGACAAACACACACACACACACACACACACACACACACACACAGGATCAGTGAAACAAAAACTTAGTTCTCCAAAGAGATAACCAAAATTGTTAAACCTCCTGAAAGCTTACAACCTCCTGAGATCGAATCAGGAAGAAACAGAACTCTTGAATAGACCAAAAACAAGTAGTGAAATTGAATAGGTAATAAAAAAGCTCCCAAAAACAACAACAAAAAAATCCCTACCAGATGGACCAGCCTGGACTTACAGCCAAATTATACCATCCCTACAAAGAAGAACTGATACAAATCTTACTGAAACTGTTCCAAAAGATCAAGAAGGAGGGACTCCTACCTAATTCATTCTATGAAGCCACTATCACCCTTATATCAAAGCTAGGAAAGGGATATTATTTTAATTATTTTGCTTCTCCTGCAAAACATAATCATCTTTGGTATAATATATACCAAGTACTGTTATAGATGCTTTATATGTATCATTAATAACTCATATCACTGTTAATTTAGAAGACATAATTATTTGTTTTTAGATTAGGAAACTAACCTGAAACTCAGAGAAGTTTAACAATTTGCTTAAAGTCACACAGATAGCTAATGGTGAAGTTGGCATTCTAAGTTAGGCAGTCCGCAAAATACACTATCAGTATATGATGCATTTTCTCTTTTTCTATGTAAGAGTTACAAGCATATAGATGATAATTAACATCATTGCAATGAAACATCATTGCAATGGGTGTGATCACTGGAACAGTGAAAGAAGAGTATCTCAGACAGAAACGAAGGCATACCCAATCATCTACGATCCTTCCCTGGAGTCTTTAGGATTCACCTTCTATTCTGGCAGTTCCTGGGCATTCATATCTGTGCTCCAGCACCAACCATCATGGCAATTCCTCCTATCCAACCTACCTTACAGACACAACTACAAATTTGCCTTCTGATAACCTGACTGGACTTGAATTTGCATTTTGAACAACATGAAAACTGTTTGTCATGAGCTTCAAGATGACCTATTACTGGAACTTTCTCCCCCTTCCTACTTGGTATTATATATTCTTCTCCAGCCACGCAAAAACAGTTAATATGACCAAACTCACACATGTGTCTTTAAACCACCTCATTTCTTTTCCTGGGATGCTTCCCCACCTTCATCTTCCTGTGTACCAAAATACCTCTTGTTTCTCCTGCAAAACATGCTCATCTACTTCAGATAGCCTTCTTATATAAACTCCTACTTAACCTACTTCCATCTTATTCCCATTATAAATCACCATGATTGCTCAATATGCATAAGCATTTCTGTACAGATGTTGCTAGAAGCAAATGTTTATCTGTTTCTCTAATTTTGTTTACAAATGATTAAAGAATGGTGTACTCTAGTTCATCACAGGTTCTAGTTACTAGGAATAAGAAATATGTACCATGCTTGAATGGCCAATTGTCTAGTATTAAAATTCAATAATAGCCTCAAACCTAAACTATACTGAAAATAATTTAATCTTTCTTTAATGATTCTGAAAACACTTCAGGGTTTTGCAGAGTCTCAAAGTTATCATTATCATTGTCCTATATATGTAGGGAAGTAATAGAGATTTCCAGTCCACAGGTTATCAGATTGATCAGCTTTCACTGCATTGCTTTAGGTTTGCCCCACCTCCCTCATTATATTGTAAGGTCTTTAAGATCCAGAATCATGTCTTCTATTTGTTTCTCACTTCACACAGGACTTTGCACAAACAGGTGCAAAATTCATACTTTATTGTATATATTGGAGTTTGCAGGGCACAGGGAAACATTCATTTTAATTTTCTATCTTTTCCCTTTACTGTATATGCCAGGACTTAGCCTACTTTTACTGACTAGTTACTGACTAGTGACCCATAATTCTTGGAGTATATCTCTATCATGTAGCATACTATAGGATCTAGTACTTTTCACTAATATCCAGTTCTCCTCTCTTTACAGGTGCATGAGGTGGTTGTATTTCCCTGCCACAACTAGTCCACTCCCTGCCCTGCTATATAACTTGCCTGGGCAATGGCAAATGAGTGGAAGTGACAAATGTCACTTCCCATTAGAATATCTACTTCTGATGCCCTACTCTTCAGCTCTCTCTTCCACAGCCATGATGATCTTGAAATCACTGGTTGCTGTGAGATTGTTACAAGACTGAAGCAGCTGCAACAATGAACTAACATATGGAGAATACTTTCCTTCTGGAGACACTGAGACCAAGAGTGAGTAATGCATGAGCAAAAATAAATAAAAACTTACTAGGCAAGGCCTTTTAGATTTGGGGGTTGTTGTTTTACCATCGCATAACTTAGCATAACCTGATATAGTACTTTATAAATGTCTTATTGTGTACTTTTTCCATAAACATTACATTCCTTCAGGTCAGGGAGCATGTCTGAAACATTTATTCACTCTTAGTATCTATGCCAAGATAGTTTTTAGTAGGCTGTTACATAGTATCTGTGGAATGAATAAACACAAAGTAAATAACCTTTATTTTCATAGAAAATGTGATAATATTCTCCACTTGATCATTTCTTTTATTTTATGCTTTAGAATTAGAGTTTAGCATCAGGAATCTGCAGGCCTACTACAGTTTTGTCAATCTGAATTTTTTCTTAAAGCTGCTAAATAATTATGAATTGTCCCTAGATAAGAGTCTTCCTCTAAACTAATGTGTCTCCTGAGTCCCATCTTGGCTCACCTGGTACCCCTTGCTTATTTTTTCTGAAGCTAATTTTCTTCTCCTTTTAAATGCTGTGATTTTAAATGCTGTGATGTTGTTTAGATTATTTCCGTCCAATACTGCCACCAGTCTATTTCTGATTGTCTAGGAACCTGCTATCAATAATGTACAAATTGTGTTAATTTCATCATACTGTATAATAAAAGCACCAGTGTTTAGCCAGGAAGAATTTCACAACTCTCTGATGCCATTTTATCATTTGCAAAGTTAGCACGCATTTCATGTTTTGCAATAAAATCACTGGACAAAGAACACATTTTTTAAGAAGGGCTAGAAAAGGAGACTGTATGGGGATTTCTGGGAATCTTGTCCTAAAGATGAAAGACATAGGACAGGTGTGAGTGTCACTAGGAAAGAGTGGCCAAAGGACCAGGGCAATGGTGAAACACATAGAAATCAAATCCCTAGGTGCTCTATAAATTAGTATTGCATTTGAGATGTTTATATAGTTAATGGTATTTACCAGTACATTATCAATGACCATTTGAGAAGATGCACTCAAGAAATATAATTCAGACAAAATTCAAGAGGAAAATGTTTTTCATCAAAAACTAATACGAATTTGTTCTTTATTAAGAATAAAAATGATATAATTAATTACATCTCGATCTCTTTTGCTCTGGTCACTTAGATGCCCTAAGTTACTTCTCCAAAATTATATTTATAAACTGTTACTTTCTGTTCTGTATTTTCCTGGTTTTTTTAACAATAAATTATATTTTACTAAATTATGATATATAGTCCTACAAACTAAATGAAATATTTATTAAAAGAAATGAGAAATAAAGATGTTAATGAATGAATAAATGAATGAATGAATGAAAAACAAACAAATTCAATAGATGGTTTTCAAATTAATGTTTCCATATAAATGACTGGATTTATATTGTTAATGCTAAATATATATCTCCTCAATTCATTTTTTATTAGTAAAGAGTCTTAGTCATTTGAGACCATTTTAGCTCATCTATTTCACTTAGAATAATGTATTCTAAAAGGCACATTAAAAATTATATTTGATGGTAGATTTATTTAACACTCAACCTTTTTCCCTATGTCTACAGTCTATGTTTCTTTCTCATAGCACATAACAAAATTATTTCAAACCAATACATTATTTTCATGAAGGTCAATTCTAAGCACTTTATAACTTATGGTATTATAACCCTTTCCTCATTTACAGAAAATTTAATATGTTTAAGTATTTACATTCAGTGTTTGGCTTACTTATCGCATTACATGGTCTAAGATAGTATCTGAAATTGAGGAAAATATTAATATGTAGATAGGTCTTATGGTCAGTTCTTTGCAATCCACATACCATGGCAGTTTTCTGTTCCACTATGAAAATATTATCATGTTTTCCACACCAGTGTTGGTTTAATATGTGAGCTCTGACAAATGAGGTATCGCAGTCATTCTTGATTCCAGGCGACCTCGTGCCATTAGTATTCATACTAAATGAATGCCATTTAACTTAATGAGAAGTGCATTTCCTCCATCCAATTACTGCCCCTTTAAGTGCTTATCTATTTTTCTAAACCTGCTGCAAGGCATGTGGGCAGCCAGTAAAGTGAGGATTTAAAAAGATTTTTCCTTCATATATCTTAAACTGAATTGCTCTTTACTGACATTCTAAAAGTAGAGAGATCTATGATCGTGTCGTGTTCTCAGTCCTCTTTCCTCACATCTTAGTGACTTCTATAATGTTCCTACCAAAGTGGTTTATTCAGTAATCTAATAACTTCAGTATCAACTTTTCAGCCCCATTTATGTTTTGATAAATTATTTGGACTTTTTTTTTAAGGAATGAATGTTTGGGTACCATTGTTATGGTTGAAAGGAAACCATGGTACCTTATTACATCTCAGGTGGATGTTGTAGAGCAAGTGTTTGAATACCTTTTATATTCAGATGATTGAAGTTCAAAATAAGAAAGCACAAATTCTAAGAAATTATGTAGCTGTTGAAATGGAGCTGCCATTTTCTAAAGCATGACACCCATTTCTTGTCATGAAGTTTTATTCAAGATGCTGAACTGCAAACCACAGAGAATGAGATATTGGCAAAGGAGATACTATAGAAAGAACAACAACAGAAAAACTCCTGATGGATTCCTTAATCATATAAGTCACTGGTGAACAATAAAGCACTGTTAAGATTGCTTTAGAAATTAGGTCTTGACCTGACTTTTTGAAAAATAGTACAAAGTAAATTGAAAACATAAATGGATACGTGCTTTTCAGAAAGGTTGGGAGAACTGCCTTTCAGTATAATGAAGATGAAGGATGTTTGTTCTATCAAAGACAACATTAAAATTAATGATACCAATCCTAAAGAGGATGAATTGTTCAGTTTTTAGAGTATATATCATATATTCATGTCATCGGTATGCATGTAAAGGGTGTGTTTCTACTCACAAAATTATTTGACTGAGATGGGGAAAATCAAGCCAGGAGAGCATACGGGTCACCCCGAGGTGCACATCTGCCCTGACAACTTGAGGACATGCAGGAGATGTGGTATGCCCATGACAGCTTGCACACCTAACAATGTTATCCTCACGGGCCCTCCCAGACCAGTTTTTCTTCCCAGGCTTTTTGCTTTGCTCTAGCTTCTTCACTCAACTTTATTTCCCTGATGCCAGCCTTCCCCTTTTTGGCCTTTTTCACCACCTGTCTGGCTCCAGATTTATGGATATTTTCTTCCAGCGCCAGCCAGAGACTGCTGAGCTAGCACAACACGTAGCCAGAGGGAAGACGTCCTGGCCTTCAATCTCAGTCGTTCAGATTCAGCACTGCTTACCAAACAGCCTACTGCTGCATCTTTTATTATTGCTTTGACCATTTTTGTGCTTATTGTTATCTAAAGTTTCTGAAGCCAAACTTAAAATATAATATCTGGTCCCTTGGGTGTGGTCGTTGCCAGGTGCTAGCAGGAGCCAGGTGCTTCAGTAGTAGCGACAGAGCTACCTGGTGACTTCAGCATTGGCATGAACTATACTTATTAGGAAAACATAAAGAGAATAGGTTCAGTCAATAAACACAAGTTAGACAATTTACAAACCAGTAATATTCTGATCCACATGATGATAATTAAACCTAACAGGTCAAGTAAGAAGAATCATAGAATTTCCTGGTACATATGATGGCATAAAGTTTACACTATTTAAATTTTTCTGGATGATTTGCTGTTATGCAAAGTGCCTTGTTTTTTTAATCAGAAGGATCTCAGAATAGTGACTCTGACTTAGGACTCTGCCACTGAAAGCTGGCTTCATTAAGTCACTTAAGCACACTGAGCTACAATTTCTACATCTCTGAAGTTAAAATAATATCTACCCTGTAGAGTTGTTTTGAGTATTTAAGAGTATTAGTAAACTAGCACACATTAAGCACTCAATAATAGATTTAGTATTATGAAACTAAAATTACTATAGTATATCATACAGAAGTATGCATATAAGTAACATGTAACATTACTATAATTACTCTGATATATAATATATAAATGATATTATTGGTAATGTTTTTTAAAGTTTCAAATATTAAATATAATGAAGGGCTATCCCTACACAGCCACAGTCTCTGATATTTTGTCAATTTGTCTATTTCTCCCTTATTCTCTCAGCTTGTAAGAAATCCCTCTTGTGTTTCCTTTGCTAAGGAAGCTGAAAGGCTGTTGAGTGCCTCAATCCCTACGAAGAAAAAGAGGGGAAATAGGGAAATCCCCATACTCTTTAATACATCCTATGAAGAATGAGTATTTTTCAAAATATGCTATTGTCTTTTCCAGTCTGTTTTTCTGTAACCTAAAGTGACATTAACATAGAAAAATCAGAGAGAGGTATTATTCTATGTGAAAATCAGCTTTTACTCCTGACTAATCTTCACCTGAAACACTACTCTCTTTTCAGACTTCACTCTGCCTTTACAACTTCAGGGGGATCACTGTGCTCATGCCCATTTATACCACATTGGTTGAAGTCCCTGGACAACATAGCCCCAATCATAAAATTGTAATAATAAGGTAAAAAGTTATCCTCACTTTTCTTGTGCTAAAGAATGTATTGATTTCATAAGCCTATTGTTGACTGCTCCCCTCCCTATATCTTCCTTTAGAAGCCTCTATTCTCTCAATTTTCCTATACCTGTTGGACTTATTTGACATCACTTACAAGTCTTTTTCAGCTGAATATTTTATTGTCTTAAATTTGTTTTAGATACTTAATACACCTGGGAATCAGCATATTTGTACAGTGTGGAATTACTCTAGAAACAAATAGACCTCAATTATAAAAAGATGGTTATGCAAATTGACTTATTTTCCAGATGAGCTGTCTAGGATCCTTTTGGTATTTTCCAGACAAGGAAAGGTATATCTCAATGCATAAAAAGCCCCTTAAGTCCTGATAGAATCAGAAAAGCTAGAGAACCCAACTGTATCATATAAGAATTTCGGCTTCAGGAGTTGAAGCTCTTCGTGTGTGTGTGTGTGTGTGTGTGTGTGTGTGTGTGTGTGTGTGTGTGTCAGGGGGGACACTCTATAATTCTCAACATAACAGAAGTCCCCTTCCCGTCTTCCCCTTCTCCCCACATACTAAATGAGAGTGTCAAACTTTTTCAATCCAAGAAGACCTCAGAACCTCAGACCTCATGTCATTTATCCTTTACAATAATTCTAGGAGGTAGATTGTATTATCCTCATTTTAGAGATGTGAAAACCAGGCTTAAAAAGTTAGATCACTTACCTAGGCCAAACAATTAATATGTAGCAGAGCCAGAATTTGAACTGAGGCCTATCTAGTACTAAAGCTCACATTAATTCCATAAAATCCAGGGAAGATCATAAAATTATTGGTTATTTTCATCTAGGGAAGCCAAAAAGCAGGGAAAAAAGCTTTAAAGAGGGTATAATATGAACATTTACAAATGGAGGAAAGAATACATAAAAAAAAGAAAAAGCATAATACAAGCACAGAAACAACTATGGAAATGTTTCAGCCCTAGTGAAGACTAGCAAACCATTCAGTTTGGTTATTTTGTCTAATATGAGGAAGAAAATTGGAGACATTTTTGGAAAGGGGTACTTGGGACAACCTGGGCTTGGGTGCCAGGCTGAGGAGTTCGGACTTTATTCCGTGGGCCAAGGGAATCCATGAAGGGATGTGTTTCAAGAAAAACCATGTGGAGGATTTTCACAAGGAAGTTACAAGGAAAGAGTTTCAAGCTAGGGATGCCAGTTGCCCAGTTATCAGAGTGGTCTGATAACGGCTGTGAGGGCTTTTCATCCCACACTGTTAGAAGGCGGCTAATCATAGTGTGGGAGGTTATTCTGAAGGGCCCTCCCACCTGTGTTTAGCTTCACTAGCCCATGAGTTGTGTGCAAGTACTCATTAATATCTAGCAGTCATGAAAAATAAAAGCTGTAAATTTTGACCAGGATGCAAATAAAAATTGGGGCCAATACTGTGAGGAGATAGCACTATTCTGCCTCAAAGCTACTGGCACTAAAAATAAATATTATCCTGGGGATGGGGGGTAAATGAAAGAGAAAATGAAGATGACAGGTGAATCTATACAATGAGCTTGATTTATTTCAAGTTGGAATTTTATTTTTGGAATGAAAAACAAATGTACAGTGGAAAACTTAAAGGGCTCTTTAGTGAGATACTTGGAAGGAAAAAGGAGTCTAATGCTCTCGGGTAGGTTAGAAACTACTCCAGCTGAACACCTCATGCCTGCACCTACCCTTGCCATTAAAGATGAAGTGTAAATAAAATTGAAACCACACATATAAAGCAAACACATACAATTTAGATAAAAGGCAATAACATAGTATAAAATAAACAAGATGAAATAGCAAACTAAAAATTCAGACTAGATAAGATGTAGCAAAACAGAAATAAAACAAAAAAGATTAAAGAAGTTTAAAGTAAATAAGCAAATATTGACTAAAGGAGTACACTACAAAGATAGACTATTTAAGGTTGATGAATTTAGCCAAAATAATATCATTTTTAAAAGGATAGAGAAGTACTGCAGAGCTCACCATTAACCCTTGGGACAAATTGACCTGTTAATTTCCAGCTGTCACCCTGACACACATCTTTTTTCTGAGGCCGGGCTTTCCTCCAAAGGGTCCACCACCAAAACAGGGAGGCCCCTGGCAAATGAACTCAAGTAAGGAAACCCTGAGAGATCTGTCCTGTAGGAAGAAGACTTTCATTTCCAACACCTGGGCTTTACATATTTGGCAAACAGTTCCGACAGCGCAGCTTCAGGCAATTTGTTTCTACCCAGGTTCTTCAAGTTCGCAAAGTCTCTCCCATACGTAACAAGGGAATGGATTGAGCATACTCAGCAGCTAATTGAATACAGGGAGACATAGGAATGGAAGCATCAAAGAAGGTCCCAACATTACAAGTCTTCCTCCAAGGCTACTGTAGTTACCAAGGGAGCTTTAAAAATGTGGGATACATTCCCGTGGTATGTGCGAAGGCATTATTATAATCCTGAGCGAGAGCAGCTCACCAATCACATGGAGACAAATTAGCAAGAACAACAACTAACAAAAACATTTGTGTCTCTAATTAATTCAATTATTGGAAATAAGCACACTTTCGATGAATTTCATTAACAAGTCTCAGCCTGTCATTGATGAGTCAATGACCCCCAAATTCTGGTGAGTTACCAACCCTACAATAACGCTGGAGCTCTTATTTGGCCAAAGGAAAACCAAAGGTAGCCAACTTGATGGTGGTTGGCTGTAGTTAGAGCAGAGTGAGAAGGTGCCTCTGGAACCAGCCTGCTGGCTGGGTGATCTCTGGCAAGATACTTCAACCTTCATGTACCTCAGGTTTGTCATCTGTCAAATGGGGATATGCTATGAGACTATTATGAGGAACAGATGCATTAATCCACATAAAGTATTAATCCACATACACCCTAGCAATAAAATGTGCTCAGTAAATATTTGCTCTTCTTATTATTATTCTAACAGCAAAGGCTTACCTGATGTTTGGAAAAGATGACAGTAAAAAATATCTGGGATTCTTAACAGAAATCTCAAAGTGCAGAGCAACCTATCTGGGTAGGAATTATAAACCTAGGACTAATGAAATTTTAAAAAAATAAAACCTCAGACTTCAGACAAAATTGCTAAAACCAGCACCTGACCTTTCTTAAGAAGGTTTTGACAAAATGCCGGTAAAAGATAAAGGGCACACAAATACTAAGAGCTAGCATTTACTGCACACTTACTTTGAGCCAGACACCGTTCTAAGCATTTTACATTAGCTGACTGAGATTAATAATATTATCATGTAGGTGCTACTGTAACCCAGTTTAGTGATGAAAGAGTTCATAGTGGTTAAGTAACTTGCCCCAGGTCATACAACTAGTTTGTTGACGAGCCAGGAACACATCTACTGGGTGGATAGTCTTTCCTCCTTTCCTATAACTTATTTTCCTTTAGGATTCTTTAGTCAAAGCTTATGTTTCTATGAGCTTTAATAGTGTGACCTTTTTTTTTCTTTCTCTGCTCCATTCTCTCTTCCTGGGCTGTGTGTGAGTCACATCCAGATCTAGACACCAAAGGGAGAAAGAGAAAGCTAAATCTGGATTAAGGTCTACATACCAAAAAAGGGACTATCTTTATTGCAAAAGCTGTTAGACTGAAGCTTTTGTTAACTTTGAAATGTATTTAGATACATACACACACACACATACATGTATATACGATACTACACATTGTTGAAAAAGATTATTCCACAATCAACCCCATTCTGTTTATAATACATGTTTTCAATATTTTTCAAAAATGAATTCTGACTAATCAGCCTCAGACTTCACCTGACATTTCTTCTCTCTCATTTTAATTGGCATTTGGAACAGTTAAATCCATTTGCTTCTCAGCCACCCCCACCCTCTCCTGCCATCCATTCTGTGGGCATAAAACTACAAAATAAAACCCTCTGGAACAAAACACAAGGGAGATAATGGCCCCAGGCTGAGCAATCAGCTATGAGCAAGATACTTTTGAGAAGTATAAAGAAAAACCAGATGAACAAAGAATATGCCAATTTCAAATGGGGTAAAATGGTGACTACATCACACAGGGGGGCTATCGCACGGAAATAGCAACACAATATTGTAATTCCCATCCTTTCTCATTGATTTATGGGCCAGGGTTCCGGGGCCCTACAAAAGTAAAATCTCCAAGGCACAATGCAGCACTCCCTAATCAATTCGCAGGGTGACCTCACTGCATCAGTCAATGGAGGTTAGCAGTCATTTTAAATTCACTGTGAAAGAAGAGCTTTTAAGGAAGCCCTTAATCAAATGTAATTAGTCTGGAGGGTGATGGAGGATCCATTTAGCCAAACCTATGTGAAGTAATATAAAGTAGCCTTAAGTAGGGTTGGCCTTGGGGCATCTTATTTACTAAATCAAATTCTCTTTGATTTCATACTTTGTTCGAAATAATGTCTGAGCAATTCCTTTCCTTTACTTACCTAAGCTGATCCTGACCCACCACAACAACCAAAGAGGTCCCTGTGGTTTGTCTCTTCACACTCTCTAGTTACAAGAGAAAGCAAAACACAATTATTCTCACCGACAGTACATATCATTTTCTTTCTGATTTATTGTTTCCGATAAAAGTAAATTTGAAAAATACAGATAATCCCATAGGAAACAAATCAACACTCAAAAATAAGTACTGTTAATATTTTGATATACGGCCTTCCAGTTATCGTTTCTTTGTCTTCACAGAGATTGACAATATCTTGAGCTTTTCTGTCCTATGCATTCTTATTTTCGAGCCTTTTCCTACTTAGAGAAATCCACAAGGCTTCCAGGAGAATCGGAGTTCTTGGAGGAGGAGGGCAAAGACTCAGTAAACTTTAGTCTGCTTGACTGACAAAATGGGCAGTTAATATGAAAGGAGAAGACCCCGAGGGGAGCTAGGCATGGGGTTTATGACAAGATAATAGATTGGAAGGAGAACAGGAGACGTGAGTTGTCTGCCCCTTGGGAGACTGAGGGGCAAGTTGTGGGTGGGGCAGTGTGCTAAGCAGATGACCAGACTCAGGGACCATGTAGAAGACAGCCATGGCAGGATTGAGGAACTACTGAGCCACTTCTCCTCCTATCCCTCCCTGTCCCAGCACCTCATGGAGCTGAGCCCAGGTCTGCTGGCCCCCAGTGCCTACAAGCCATCACTCTGATCATGTGTGCCGAGGAGACCATTTGGGCAGCCTCCTTACTCTTGAGAGAGGGCCTTCCAATCATAGTAGAAGGCACGCTAGCTACCCAGCAGTGTCCCCAAAAAGAAACATGCAAAGCCTGCATTTTCAACCCCCAAGCAAACGTGGATAACTGACATTTTCATATCTGGTTGTGATTTCTATGAGGCTAACTGGATGCCTTTATTTTGTTATTCTGAAAAGATTTTAATTTCCGTTGACTTTCTCAGAAAAATAAATCCTAAGAAGTCCCTTTATATATAAAGTATTTTGGATCATATGTACATTCCTCTTTTAAACCTAAAATCATTGAATTATAGCTACAATCAACCCAAGAAAGAGGGCTCAGAAGTTCACAGCTTTTTGCCACCATAATCATCTCGTACCTAAGCATATTATTCCGAGAGCTGAAATAGAAAAAGATTTTGAATGTGTTTGACACAAGGTAACAAACATTGGGTTGACAGACACAGTAAAAGATACCTATGGGTGCATATGGAGAGTGCTAAGGGCATCATTTGTTCAGCTGCAATACCCTTGGGGAACAGTCGGTTCAGTTCTCCTTCCAGCTCAAGCAAATTGGTGTTCTGTGTGATGGAAGAAGAGTTTCCTTACCCCTGACCGGTGTTGCTGCTGTGATCACCTCCATCAGCTCCGGCGTGGTTCCCTGCAGAACACCCATGGGAGTGCAGGGCGCTGGCTCACTGCGTCTCCGCTGCTTCCCCAGGCGCTGGGCTGGCAAGAGTTGCTACCTAACCATAGAAAGCTTGTTTCTGGGGAAGTAAGCAAATTTATTATTCCCTAATTTGAAAAGGAGCGAGCCAGATTTTTTATTTTTCTAATGTGTACTAGGAAACAAATGCTACTATTTCTACTTTATCAATGATGCAGTAATAGCACCATGCTTGCAAGACTTGTTCGAAAACTACAAAGCATTAGAGTCTGAATTCAGAAATTCCCTAAGCCTGTTTTTCAGTGAACATGGTGGCACCTCCTGCCAGTTAGTTCCATGGTCACCATCCTTTATGTACTTCGTGTAGCCCTTGCACATGGCAGTTGCTTTCTGAATTTTCATTGACCGAATAATAAATCAAAGTGTGGCCCTGGACATGCCACTGTCTCTTAGAGACTCATTCCTCCATCAGTAAATAAGGGGTTGCATTAGATAATTTTTACATTGCCTTTAAGCTTCAACATCTTCTAAGGTTACGCCACCAGCATTTTACTCATATTACATGGTTTTCTGCCTGAGCTGCTATTTTCTCTGGACCAGTACAGGTGAGTACTTTTAAACTGTATGTGAGCCGCCCCCTAGGACCTGGGGCTTCATCTATAATATTATACATTCAAAGAAAGAATTCGTCGACTGAAGGAAGGGAGCAGGGCAGGACATGGAAATCCGAGAGCAAATTAGGACAGTGTAAGCTAGGCCAGGGCAGAGAAGAGAAGCTCCAGTTCACATGAGCCATCCGGTCCCAAAGGACTGCTGTGGGCCAGGCAGGCTTGTTTGAGGCTCAGTCTGGCTTACACAAAATAGCCGCTTCCCTGTAGGCTCGTTCTTTATTTTCCAAGTCACTTTCTGATTCTAATTTGACTTTCCAATACCAAGGAAGAGATTAGGCTGTTCCAATCAATGGAAAAACATATTATGTTGTCGGTTAATTAATTAACATTATGGCTTAAACATCATGGTAGGCTGAATAATGGCCCCCCAAAGACATAAAGGCCCTAATCCCTGAGACCCGTGAATGCTACTTTATATGGAAAAAGTGGCTTTGCGGGTGTGACTAAGGATACTGTGCTGGGAAGATTATCCTTCATTATCTGGGTGGAGCCTAAACGTAATCACAAATGTCCTCACAAGAGGTAGGCAGAGTGCGATAGGACACAGAAGACAGAGGCGACGTGACCTCAGAGGTAAAATGTTATACCACTGGCGTCAAAGACGGGGAGAGGGTCAGGAGCCAGAGAAGGCAGTGATCACCAGCGACAAAGAGAGATGCATATGGGCACACACACAGAGTGTTAATGGCCTCTAAAAGCTGGAAGAGACAAAGAACAAATTCCCCTCTGGATCCTCCAAAACAAAACAGCCCTGCGACACCTTCCTTTTAGCCCACTACAACTGATTTTGGACGTCTGGCCTCTGGAACTGTAAGAGAATAAATTTGTGTTGTTTGGGCCACTAAATTTATGGTAATTTGTTACAGAAGCAATCAGAAACTAACACAAACATAACCCCCACTTGTGATGTTAGTACTAATGGTCTCCCTTGTTTGAGAGTCTAATTGTTTTTAATTAGCCTAAAAAATAAAACAAAAATAATCTAGCTTCTGGACATGCAGAGGATGGACCATATACAGCAAAAACCTTCTTAGAAATTCCCTGTTTACCTCAGGTAATGCCTTCGGTTTGATTCACAGTCTCTTTCAGACTGCAATAATATACAGTTTTCTCTACCATGGTGCCTCTGAAAATGACATCAGTGGGTTGATTTTGCATGTAACTATAAGGAATCTAACAGGGTTTAACAAAAATTAACCAAAAGAATGTATTGAATTTACATGTTAGTAACAGGTGCACCTGCTCATTCAAAAGCAGCTATTCTCCCTCACTTCTTTAGTGCAGGAACCTTTATTAATCTTGTATAGGCATCAGTGCCACCCGGCCCTGTCCGGACTGGATGCTAGACTGGTGTTTCTCAAACTGTAATATGCATAATACACATTAGCATCACCTGGGGATCTTGTTAAAATGCAAATTCTCATTCTGTAGGTTTGAGGCAGGTCTGAGATTCTAAATCGTAATAAGCTCCCAAGTGATGCCAATGCTGCTGGTCTACAGACCACACTCTAAGTAGCAAGGCGCTAGACCGCATTCTGGAAGTTTTGGCTTAAGGTAGATTCAAATTGGCACTACCAACAACGAAGTCTTGCAGAACTTACTTTGAAATACCTTTGCAAGATGAGGTGCTCTATTTAGCGCACCCTCCCTGGTCCTGACCTGCATATTAAGTACTTCCTGTGTATGCCTCTCTCCACATAACACCCTGGGACCTGTCCTGGTCTTGTAAAGATTCTTTCTTTATGGTGTAGGCACTGACCTTGCAGGAATCTGTTACACCTTTCCCAGACGGCCGTGCTGCTCCAGTGTCCTGGACTCGTACCCAAAATGTTTGCCTCTCTACCCTGTTCACATGCACACCTAGGTGGCAAAGACTTGCTCAGTCCTTAAATAAAGATTTTTTTCTCCTGGACTGGGTTTGTATCTAGCCATACACTTGCCAGGGCCTGGGGTTCAAGAGCAGCTGTGCGTTCAGCATCGCCCCATAGCTGGCTTTCCTGTGCAGGTTCCCAGCAATATCTCAGAGCCTATTTCCATTTCTTCCTGTTTTAAAACTAGCCCTCCTCTGCACCCCCTATTGATTTCAGTTTCTGGTCTGAGTAATGACTCTGGTCTTTTGTTAATTTATGGAGCACAGACAACTGGCATACTCTGCACAGATAAAGTATCAAATATTTCCTCCTTGTCCACCTGCTACGGCCCACGCAGCCCACTTCTGCAGGCTCTGTCAAAGGCCTTCCCAGCTCTCTGCTGCCCTCTCCTGGCATCCTTTAGCGCTGCGCTCACTTCGGCCTTTGGAGAGACAACCCGTTCATAGGCTCTGTTTGCATTATTTAAAACAGTAGTCCCCAACCTTTTTGGCACCAGGGACCGGTTTCATGGAAGACAATTTTTCCACGGACTGTGGGGGGGATGGTTTCGAGATGATTAAAGGGCATTACATTTATTGTTCACTTTATTTCTATTATTATTACATTGTAATATATAATGAAATAATTATACAACTTACCATAATACAGAATCAGTGGAAGCCCTAAGCTTGTTTTCCTGCAACTAGATGGTCCCGTCTGGGGTTGATGGGAGACAGTGACTGTAAATACAGATGAAGCTTCGCTTGCTCGCCGCTCACCTCTTGCTGTGTGGCCCAGTTCTTAACAGACCACGGACCAGTAGCTGTCAGCAGCCCAGAGACTGGGGACTGTAGATCTAAAAGACCTATGCAGTGGATTGAGCCAGTAAGTAGAACTGGGCATCTCCTATCTTTGCCAGTATTTTTTAATATAAGAATTTCAATAGAGATAGCAATGGAACACAACCCTAACAAAATGAAAATCACAAGCATAACCATAGAAAAAGAGAAACTTTGGAGCATATTTGAAGAATAAAAAGAAGCTCAGTTTGGCTAAACCAGTGGCTCCCAGGGTTAATTGGAGGATTTCAATAAATATTCTTCCCTGGGGCCCACTCCAGTCCAGTCCTGATTACTTATAATTTTAATAACCTTCCTGGTGATTCCAATGAGTATTAAGAAGCTCCTTAGTTAGACTGCAAAGTGCAAGAGCTGTGAACTAAAATCTGGTCATGTTATAGAAAATATGAAATGATACACTTGTAATGTGTAGATAATTTTCAAATCTTTTAAAGGAGCTGCCCCCAGCAGACCTCACAAGAAATGCTGTTTAGGTTTTTACTTTCAGTTTACAGATCAGGTCTGGAACCTCCCAACTGGATCTGGTTCTCTGGCCCAACCCTGTACCTCTGCACTTGTGCAGCCTTCTGCCTCATTAAGCACTTGCACTGTCTCTTCAGGGTTGACCCACAGGGAGAGTAAGTGACTCCTCCTAATTAGGTGCTGCCCTCCGCCCCAGCACCTAACCTCAGACCGCTCAGGGAAGTCCCGTCCTGCTCCACCCCTCCAAGCTGTACCTCCACCCCGGCTGTGCTGCCCCACCCCTGGGCAGACCCAGATGGTGAAGGCTGTGGTGGGGAGACAGGTGGGTTTAACAAACAAGTGATGCACTGGGGCTCTCTGATACTGTTGTCGCTGCCGGTGTTGCTCCTATTATGTTCTGACTCTAAGAAAGCTAGTCTCTCCCTCAGCTGTGATCTTTCCCACCTTCCTTGCTGTCCTACTCATCATAAGCACTACCCTTTCCCAGAAGACTTTCCTGACCGCTCCACCTCTCCTTAGTCAAAGTCCCCTAGGGCTTCTCTTGTGTCCTTATTTTGCATTTAACATGCTATAATTTTCTTTCCTTCCAGATGTGTACGTCCTCTCTTACTCAACTTGTTGTATTTTTAGTTGTGACATTGCAGGATTATCTCATCTGTATACTTTTTTATTGACCTGTTTAGGCAGAGCACAATGCCCTGTACACAGTGGGTGTTCAGTTAATATGAATACCTGCTGATTGGACTTGCTCCAAGCATCGCATCACTGGCCTAATCCTTAGACATAAAATGCAGGTCCTGGTAAACATCCTCTGTCTTTCTGGGTGAATTGGCTTTTCCCCCCTAACTGACCAGGACCCACCCGCCCAGTCTTCCCTTACTCCTCAGGGGCCAGACCCCATGTTTCTTGCCCCCTTCAGAACACATGATCGTTTCAGTTCTCTAACCTGACTCAAACTCCCTTTTCTCCTTCCCCGTGTTTACTCTGCTTAGCTAGAAGATCAGTGGCAATTTTGAATTTGCATTTGTAATCAGGCATTGGATCAGATTTTTGCTCTATTATTCTGAGTTCCTCTTACATTTAAGCTACTATGGGGTGTATGGGTGATAGCATTAATGTAAATAAGAAAGTAATTTGCTTTTCTCCATCTTTAAAAAAATCTCCAAGCCTTGGAGAATTTTGTATAAAACAATATCACTTTTTCTTCCTTGCATGGAAATGCTGCTTACTATTTTTAAGGAAAAAACAAAGGATCTCCCTTATAAACCCACTTTATTACAAAGCCGTTTCTAGAAACAAACATTATTTATACTCAGTTAGAGCCAGAGGGGGTGAAAGCAGTGTAGTTCTCTCTGCTCTGCTCTGCTCCACCATGCTCCTAACCCTATAATACCTGTCCATTACAGCTTGTTTCTAACCCTGGAGTTGGGTGTCTACTTTGGAAATGGATAAATCTGATCCTGGCCAAGCTGCCCAACTCCCGGCAAACCCCAGCTCTGTGATTATGGCCTGGCACTGCAATAGCCTGCCAGGTTTCTCTGCTACGGTTTTACTTCCTGTGCAACAGGCTCTCCTACTCCCATGAAGCTGGCTTCCTCTATCATCCAGGTGAGCCACAAAACCAACTGAACACCCTCAAAAGTTCCCTGCATTTAGGGTCTTTCTGCCCTTTCCTGATGTCCTTCAACACTGACACACTTACCCAGGAGCACTCAAGTCTCTCTCCTCTCTCTGCTGCCTCACTCCCAAGTCTGACAGCCCCTGAATGAACTCCAGATGAACCTGAGAGGTTGATCCTATGAAACGAAATACAAATTATCTCTGCCCTTCGAATGAGCTGAGAATGTGAAGTGACCCTCAAATTATAAACAGAAAGGCAATGGGATACCCAGAGATGAGGGAAGTTGATACAGCTCTGCAGGGAGCTGAGGGAGGAGATGAATGTGAAGGCACAGGACCCACCAGCTTACCAGTTACTAGTAGGATTTCTCTGTGCCAAGTGACCACAGCCACTTATGCTCCGTTTTCCACATCCACGAAATGAATATAATATTACCAATGGGCATTGACGTGGTGTTGAAGGACACAGCTGGGGACTCAGCCTTCCTGTCCAAATTTTGTTTCAGCGAATTCTAAGGAACCCTCAGACACTTGATGTTTCTGATCTTTGTTTTAGTAAGCAAAACCCAAAAATAGTTAGCTCTCAGATAGCGCTCATTATTGTGCCAGGCACCGTGCTAAGAACTTTACATATATTCATCTGTTATAATATCCACAGCAGATAGAGACTACCTACCCCGATCCCATTGCACAGATGAAAGAACTGGCTATGGAGGCACCTGTTAAACTATAGGAGCATGTGTAGTAATTGACTGACATATGGACTTAGGACAGTAGAAGCCGAAGCCAAGAGCAGTAGCTACGTAGTAAAGATACAGCCAGAAAGTCAGGGAGGTGGGGAGGTGACGGGGGGAGGGAAATGCTGGGCAGTGGGAGCCACATAGGGAAGGGCATTGATGTGGGCTCAGGCTTCCTGTCTAAATTTTACTTCAGCCAATTGTAAGCTACCCACAGACACTTGACCTTCCTGACCTTTGTAATTTTGGAGATAATAACTAAACCTACCTCACTGGACATATTACAGATAAAATGCATAGCAGAATGCCGGGTAGACAATAAGTGCTCAATTAAGGGTTAGCTATTATTATTGGCTTGACCACTTGTGAATCTACACAATTTTTTTCTCAGTGGGGAAGATCAAAATTCATAGCCCCAACAAGTCATTTAACTTGTAAATAAGACTGGGCTGTGCTTATAAAATTTTTAAGAACCCAAAGAAAATAGCAGTTGGTGAGAGCACAGTTCAGAATTCCTAGAAGGTAGGATGACACAGTCAGTTGCTGGTGGCCCCAACATGACCTGGGACCAGGAGAAAGTCCAAGGCAAGGGAAGAGGAAAATCTGCAGTTTCCATTATTTTCTGTCCCTTAACTGTACACGAACACGTGGGTACACACAAACACACACACACACAACATGTGTGTGTGTCTCCTTCTGTGGATGGACAGATTGGCTTCTAGCCTCCTCCCTCGGGCCGTCTTCATGCTATAACCTTTCAACACCACCCCAGCACAGGCCTGGATCCTTGCCTAACAACCCTGGCAAAGCAAAAGCTCCCAAACAGCTAATAAACAGCAGGTACCGTCACTTTCCTGGTGGACATGAGAGTCAACAATCAGTAGTTGCAATGGTGCATGACACTAGATGAGAACCATCTGTCCAGTAGGTATAATTTAATGGGACAAATCCTTAAGGCAAAAATTAGGTCATATCGGATGGCCCAAGGCCGGCTACCACCCTTTTCTTCTCCACTTCAGGACAGGAACAAAAATAAGAGAGACTTTAAGACTTCTTGAACCATTAACTTTGCCAGTGTAGTTATTTTTGTTACTCCCTAGCTGTTTTTCTGTAGTGTTTCGCAATAAAATCCTTAAAAAGAAAAAGAACAGCGTGCTTATTTCACACATATAAAGAAGAGAGAGGGAGAGCGGTGCATTTTTATCTACTTCACAGACTGTCCACTCCGAAAAGGAATTCCTTAGAAAACACCTAGCTTCATTAACCAAGGAGTGGCGGGTGACCTGTTGGTTGATGTAACTTTCCTCAGGAAGAAAGTGACAGTGAGTATCAGGGTGAGGGATTCAGGAGAAGATGTCTCTGGACTTTAGCAGGGAAGATGCAGTTGGCCAAACTTCTTCTGGCCACAGCTCAAATTATCCACCAAATTGGACTATTTTTCCTGCCTACTTTTTTCTTTTTTAACTACCAGATGGACAGGAACTGAAGTCTTGAGGAAATAGAACTTTCTAGATCTCTGCTAAGTTGGAGCTGTACAACAGCTTGAAATTGGCATCTCTATCAGTCTTCCTGACATCTTCTTCGGAAACTCTTGGAATCATTGCCTGTGGCTGACTTCTTACATCTTGGCTGGAACTTCATGTTGGAAAAGACTATTGTCTCTCATGAACATCAGACTTTGTTCTTCCTGTGTATGGCTTTTTTACCTTTCCTGGCTGAACAACCTGAAGTTGACAGAAAGACTGTATTTTCCCTCCAGCTAAGTTAAATCATTAGAGCAACTTCAAATTTAGAAACCCCATTCCTTACAATTTTTTAAAGGATGTATTTGTCTGAGGGTGCTGAGTAAAATCATTTTTATTCCTCACTCAAGTTCTATTAATTAAAAAAATGTTTCATTTGGTTTTATAGTTTTTAAACTACATTGGACTAAACATATACCTCCAGGAATTGGGATTTCTTAATTATCGAGAGAAATTTCCTATGTCTGACTAAAGGGAGAGTCTTGAACCAGATCTCTGCCTCTCTTGCTTCCCAGAGGTCCAGAGGCTGCCTTTATTCCTGACATTAACTGTGACTGAGTCCTATCTGTGAGCTAGACTAGATGTCTTAGTCCTTTCAGACTGCTATAGCAAAATTCCACAGACTATCATCAATAGAAATTTGCTCCTCACAGTTCTGGAGGCTGAGAAGTCTAAGACAAAGGCACAAGAAGGTCCAATGTCTGGTTAGGGCCCATCTCCTGGTTCATAGATGGTGCATTCTTACTATGTCCTCATGTGGTAGGATGTCCTAGCTAGTTCTCTGAGTTCTTTTTCATGAAGGCACTAATCCCATTCATCAGGGATCTGCCCTCATGACTTAATCACTTCTGCGCCAGCTAATATCTCCTAATACCATCACCTTGGAGGCTAGGATTTCAACATATAAACTTTGGGGGACACATTCAGAACACAGTATTCCACTCCTGACCCCACAAAATTCATATTCTTCTTACATGCAAAATACATTCATTCCATCCCAATAGCCCCAAAAGTCTTAACTTGTTCCAGCAGCAATTTAAATATCTGAAATCCAGAGTCTCATCTAATTATCATCTAAATCAGATATGACTGAAACTCAAAGTGTGGTTCATACTGCAGCAATTTACTCTCCAGTTGTGATACTGTGAAATCAAACAAGTTATGTGCTTCTAAAACACATTGGTTGGACAGATGCAGGACAGACATTCCCATTCCAAAAGGGAGAAACAGAAAAGAAGGAAAGAGTAATAGGTCTCAGGCAAGTCCAAAACTCAATAAGGCAAACAACATTAAATCTTAAGGTTTGAGAATAATCTTTTTTGATTTGATGTTCTGTCTTCTGGCCACAGTGGGACAGGAATTGATCCCCCATGACTTAGCTAGGCACAGTCCATGCCACTATTTTCACAGGTTCCAGTTGAATGCCTATAGATCTCCCAAGCTGGAATCTCACGTTAGTAACTCGTCCAGTCTGGAATCTGTGTGGTATCCCTGTCCCCACAGCTCCATTAGGCATTGTCCTAGTTGGAGACTTTCTGCAGTAGCCCTGCACTCTCAGAAGTCCTCTGCCTGTGTTTAGTGCCCAAGGCTCTGACAGCTCCATCCTTCAAAATCTAGGTGGAGGTAGCCATCATCCCTGTGGTTCATATACTCAGTGAGCCAGCAGAAATGATACCACATGGGTGCCACCAACGTTTTCTGCCTGTGCCCTTCCAGAGTGGCAACCACCATTGCACATAGGCCTGCTGGGGCTAAACCTGAGGCGGCAGAGGAGTGCTGAGCTGGAATTCAGGAACCAGAGCCTTAAGGAAGCACTTAAGTAAGTCCAAGGAACCCTTGGCCTCTCCTTTGAAATTGTTTGGCCCCCAGTGCCCTGGGCCTTTGTTGAGAGTGGCAGCCTCAAAGATCTCTGAAATGCCTTTGGGGTCATGCTTTCATTGTCTTGTTAAATAACACCTGACCAATCTATACTAATTTCTTTATCAAACAGCTGCTTGACCACACCCTTGGTGGTATTCTCTGAATATGCTTTCTCATTTGTAACAACAGACTGAGATTTTCCAAATCTTTAAGTTCTGCTTCCTTTTTTGATTAAAAATCCCATCTTTAAGTCATTTCTCTCTTCTCCTATTTTAATATAAGCATTCAAGAGAACGTATGCCACACCTTCAGCACTTTGCTTAGAAATATCTTCCACTAAGTATCCTATTTCATTGCTCACATGTTCTACCTTCCCTAAAACACTGAGGCACAAATATAATTCAGACAAATTCTGAATTTGAAAAAATAATTCTTTACCACTTTATAAATGAGACAGGGTGCACTGTATGGGGGAAGGACATGCTTGTGGCCCTGGATTGAGCAAGGCAAATGCATTTCATTTAACCAAAATGTTTGGACCCCCATAATATTCTGAATTTAAAAAAAATAATTTAAAAAATAAAATAAAAGATAAATGAGGATTACCTTTCCTCCAGTTTCTAATAACACATTCCTCATTTTTTCTGAGACTTCATCAGAATGGCTTTTAGCATCCATACTTCCACCAACATTCTGCTCACCACCACTTAGATATTCTCGAAAATACTGAGGCTTTCTGTACCACTCTCCTCTTCTGGGCCCTCACCAGAGTAACCTTTAACAGTCCATTCACAGCAACATAGATTTTTTGTAGCATGCACTTAAAAATTCTTTCAGCCTCTACCTATTACCCAGTTCCAAAGCTGCTTCTACATTTTTAAATATTTGTTACATCAGCACTCTATGCTTGGTACCAATTTTGTCTTACTCTTTTCAGGCCAACAGTAATAAAATACTATAGACTGAGTTGCTTAAAAACAGCAGAATTTATTTCTTACAGTTCTAGTTACTGGCAAATCCCAGATCAGGCCACTGGTAAATCTGATGTCTGGTGAAGACTTATTCCATAATTAAGATGGGAATAAGAGAGATGGCACCTTCTTGCTCTTTCCTCACCTGGTATAAGGGGCTTGCTAGCTCTCTGGAGTTTCCTATAAGGGCACTAACTTCATCACAAGTGCTCTGCTCTCATGACTCAATCACCTCCTAAAAGTCTCCACCTTCAAATATCACCTTGGGGGTTAAAATTTCAATATATAAATTTTAAGGAGACACAAACACTGAGACCATTGCCCTAGGCTAAATTTAAGATTACTTGTAAGAATAGACACATGTTTGGGAGCTCTTTGGCATGAGCTATTGTGGTGGGTTATAGGCTGAAGACCATTTGTAGAGTGTCCAGCCCAAAGGAGAAATATGAGCAAGGTAACCACAAAAGGAAGTCCCATGCAGACATGTGGAAGGGGACCTTTCATGTTGATGAATCCATCTGAATTCAACCATATTGATGTAGTAACATTGTGATGCAAGATTTACAAAATACAAATCATTAACTATTTAGTTGTTTTAAAACAGATATTGTCATTTCTTCCTCATCCCATTTAGAGATGAAAAGAAACTCAGGTACGCTTGTTGTACTTATTTTGCAGTAATTAGAAATCTCTTAGAATTAACTTTTCAAATGGTACATATGATTGGTTCTATCAAAATGCCTTGCTTTGCTCTTAGAATTACTAATCAAGGTGAACCAACAGGGAATCAGGCCTATGTGGAAATAGACCAAGCCAAACCAGTGAAAACAGGGAAGGAGAGGACAGAGGAGGTGGCTCGGGGTAGGTCAGTCCACCTGTACTTGCACTTGCTACATTTGCTGACAGAGTAGAATGTCCCCACTTCTTACCTTTTGTGCTACCTCTGTCTCCTGATTGTCTTTCTACAACTCTGACCATTTCTTCTGGATTTTTAATGGCTCATCATCTTTTCCCCACTACATAAACATTGATGTCTCCAGGGTGGTGTTCTCACGTTGCTTCTTTTTCACTCCATAGATTCTCCAAGACAACCTTAAACAGCTCAATGATTATTCTATAACATACATACCTATAACTTCTAATTCTACATCTTTCACTTAACTTTCCATCCAGATTCATATTTCTAATTCCTGCTAGACATCGCCACCTGAATCTTTAAAAAGAATTCTAATTCAATGTGTCTGAAATAAAATTATCATCTTCATTAACCTGTTTCTTCTTTAATGTTATCAACATGTACTAAAGGTTCCCCCAAACACATGGGGCCTCAACTACTTTTGGCTCTTCTTCCCCTTTCTCTCGCTAGAATTCTCAAATCTAACCGTCACCTCTACTTCTACTTCCATGGGGTAAGTTTCTGTTGTTGTTATTTCTCACATAAATGATTTCAGTGGCCACCTCAATGAGTTTCATGCTGTAAAATAAATTTTCTTTTTTGAAAAATAACTTTAGGTTTTATTCTTGTTACAGGAAGAGTGGAAATAAATTGTTGACATTTAAGGGGAAAAAAACCTGAAAACGAAAGGGCAAAACTACTTAAAATTCCACCACACAGAGACAACCACTGGCTATTCTGATGTCCATACAAAAAAAGGTAAATAAAACGCAAGCTGGAACCTTAGTTTGGATCACACACGAAGATGATCCTGAGTGAAAGATTTGAGTAAAAGCATTTTATTTGGGAGGCGATTCCAGGAAGCACAAGTATGGGACTAGGAGTATGAACCAGTGAAAGAAAGAGCCAGCAGTGTGGTGCATTAAGGAGCAAATTATTGCCATGGGCACCTGGGGCTTAATTCCACCTGAGACATCTGTGAGAACTCGTAAAACACATTTGAGTTATTTGACTCAATGGGCAAGAAATCTGGGTTATTAATCCAGCAGCTCCTGTCTGTTCATCTTTAGCTAAGGGCTGCTCCTGGTAGATTAATTCCTGGCACTTCTGACCTGTTCTATATGGGGGCCAAGCCATACAAACAACCTACCATAAAGCTCTTGAGCTGAGAGTTGCAGGCATGTAGAAAGGGAAATGGTGGTGAAAAATGGGTGGGACATTAACAGCATCTTCTTGACACCCTGCTTAAAATCCTTCTGTGGTTTTCCACCAACTGAAGATTTATCCAAGCTCCTTCTCTCAGCTTACAAATTCTGCCTTCTGTCTATCTTTGTAAAATTATATTCTATCTCTGAATCCCAGACAGTGGTCTCCATGGACTATGTTGTACTCTCCCCCCCTCCCCCGCTTGTCTACACTGTTGCTCCCACCGGGCTTACCCTTCCTCATTAGGCTCAATACACATTCTCCTTCCAGACTCAGTTCATGAGCTTTCTCTTTCCTGACATGTTTCCAACAGTCAATCACCTCTATTTGCTGCTACCGTACATTACATACACTCCCCTGTAACATTCTCCTTTTGTATTTTTTAAAAATACATAGATAGGCTTAATTATAAAACAAATACTTCTTACATTTAAACAGAAAAAAAAATGAAGAACCCAATAATGTACTGAAACTCTACCACAGAGAGATAAACATCTTTAATATTTTGGCAAACATCCTACCAGACAGTTATCTATTCTTTCACAAACACACACTCATGCACACAATCACACAAATTTATATACATATGAGCATCCTCTACTATATAATCTACCTTTTTTTTACTCAACAATATGTCACACCTATCTTCCCAAACCAGTAAATGTAGATCCACACCTTCAAGCGTAGTGGTTAGTTATGTTTGATTGTGAATATAAACTCTATAGTTTATTTATCCAAGCTTACAGCATACAATGTATTCTGATATTTTTTGTTCTAGCTCATTTTAAGTATATATTTTTCAAGCGAATATGCTATTATATTTATTTCTTTAAGCGTGGATTTAGCACTCTCTAAATTGATTTCATGGGTCACTACTGGGCTGTGGCCCACAGTGTGTAAAACACTTGTGTAGGATGCCAGGAAGACAGCTAAGGCCTGTTAGTCCTGCTGCCATTTTTTGTCCTTACAGATTCACTATAAGCACACAATCCTGAAATAGTATTGTCTTTTCCCTGCTACCCAAGGTTTTGTATTTTAAACAACAACCTCACTATCACCACTACCACTAAGCAACCATATACTTCTTTTGCATATACTTCTCATTGACAAAAATATCTCCCAGCAATGACTTTTGAGGGATTATATGCACATGCCAATTAAAACTATAGCAGTGTATCTGTGAGTGAGTGTACACACTTCTGGGACTACCCAGAAGTGGTCCAAGCTAGATAGAAACTGAGACATAGGAAATAGAGTTCGTACCTATTAAGTGGGTACAGTCTAATGAAGGGAAAAGGATAAATCAATTTCAGATAGACCAAAACCCCTGAAACGGCTCTGGGAGTGTGATTCGTGGTGACGTCAGAGGCTTCAAGTCAGGGTTCAAGAGACCTAGGGAGGCACAGCTTCCCTCTACCCAGTACAAAGGACAGTCATTGTCAGGTCCAGCGCTCTTTCCTCTTTGAGAATCCGCCTCACCCCCCTGCTCCCCGCATGTGGAAGCTCATCTTCTATCAGTTCCTCTTTATGAGGACGGACCAAGGGGTCTCCATGCCGCCTCCCTCCCCCTGCCAACCAGGGAGCCTCTGGTGGGACCCTCCTCCCTTCCCCAGTGAGCAACTCCCCTACCCTCCTTTCTCTTCTGAACCTACCCATCAGACATTTCTTTCCAAGACAGGCGTTTGAAAGAGTTATTACGAGTGACAATCAAATTTCCTTTTCGGTCCTTTCCTTTCGCTTTCTTTTTGAGCGATAGCCCTGAGAAGTAGCGGTTACAGATGAATTTGTCATTTTTGTTGGTGTCATTCTGTGAGATAACAGCACCAACCAACCAACCGATATCTCACACACCCCTTTTATATCCTGGCTACCTATAGGTCCTCCGAAAAGAACTAGGATTCAGAACTTTGGTGCCAGCGGAAGCAGTGAAACTTTGTGAGAAAAATATACTATCCCAGAATAGGTGCTTTTAAAGTGTATTTATTTATTTACTTATTTATTGCTGACTTACGCAGCTTCTTGTTTCTTTCCAATTTTAATCAGGCACGTAGCTGATATGTCTGTATAAATCAATCCTTTAATGTAATCAATTGATAATTGAGTGTGCTGTGCTGCTGGTAGTTCCAGGGCATAATTCAAGGTGCTGTGAGGAATATAAAGAAGTGAAGAATGTGTTCCTTGCTCTCAAGAAAAAAAAATACTTCTGCAGGAAGGACAGGGTACATGCATATGGAATGAGAATGTGCAGCGGCTAAAGCTAAATGCAAATTAAGTCATTTAAAAAATCAGTTCTCTAGGAGTTCCAAACTGGGTTTTATAAGCATGGTCTCTGGCTAGAAAGGTAAAATTTACAGTGGATCTGAAAGATGGGTAGCATTCAAATAGTCAATGCCCTGGGGAATAGATCCTGGACTGCTCAACAAAGCAAAATAGCCAAGAGGAAACATGGTGGGGTTTGCGGAGCCGTGAGTACAACCTGCAGGGTTCCAGAACCACCCTGGAGGTCAGGTTCAGGCCTGGGCCAAAGCGATCTGCTCAAGGCCTAATAGTACTGCATGCTTAGATCATAAACACATAAATAAATCTTTTAAATTTGCAGTTTGTCTTCTTGTCCTACATATTTTGATGAATTTTTTGAATGCTACCTCGAAGCATGTATTTTCAAAAGCTCTCCAGACAGCAATCTAGGTTGAGCTGGCTCCGCGCAGAGAGTTCTGTGGAATCTACAGCTAATGAGTGATTGGAGAGCAAATGTGAACAGTGATTGAATGGCAGTCACGTACAGGCTCGCTGGATACTGCTTGAGGGACCTGCAGTGTTGTTTTTAAATCCCTCCGCTTTTCCCTGATAAATTAGTTACACTATTTATAATATGCAGTCAATAGTCTAATTATAAGAATGTTTATCTCTTGCGTGTGGAAGGCAGGATAATGTAAAGGAAAGCACCGCAGCACGGGAGTTGGAACAGACCTCTGTTTTGCTCTTAACTCCCTGTGCAACCTTGGGCGACTCACTCACTCTTCCTGAGCCAAATTATCTCATCTACGAAATGGAGCTAATACTTTCTATTTCACCGTGACTGTGAAGATCAAGGTGAGGAAAATAGACACAACAAAAAATTCTGTAAACGCTAAATCACTGTGTAAGCTTAGGGGACGGTATGATTTTTTTAACCTCATCTCTACCAGGCTAATTTGTTAAACTGCTAATTGGTGACGTTACAGAGATTCATCATTAACATTTTATTTCATCAAGCTGTAGAGCAGTGAATTTAAACTTTATTTGATTGTAAATGTAAGTGAAAGTAATAATAAAAAGAAGAACAACATGATAGCTATTACTTATTACTGCTAACCGTAGGGCAGGTTGCTGTTATAAAAGCTTCACATCTACTATGTCGTTAATCCTCATACCTGTGTGAGGTAGGGACTGCTGTTACCCCCACTTAACAGATGGGGAAAGTAAGCCACAGAAACGGTGAGTGATCTGTCCCCTGTGTTGGGTACATAGAGGAGCTTGGAGGGATTCTAACCCAGGCAGTTTGATGCTAAAATCCGTGTTTTAAACCATACCCTCTTCGCTGAGTAAACACTCAAATGTCATAGTTTCCCTGAAGATATGTGGGTCACAAACTGAAAACTCTCACTTTGCAGGATAATAGTCGTCCACTTTTAGCCCTCTGTAGAACAAACACACGATTCAGTTACAAATGCCGCACACGCACAGACACCTAAAATGGAATTTCCTATTCCCCACTTTTACACTCCTTCCTTTTTGTCCTGACTGCACGTGAACATCTGTGTTTGAAAATGCTAAAGCTGAATGAAGATCAATGTGCCGCGTTCTTTCCGACCAGCCCACAAGGTTCCCTTCTTTCGCCCTGGCCGGGGAACTCCTTGCTGAGAGCAGCATGAACGTTCGGAATGTACGGCTGCTCAGTCCTCAAAAGTGAATATTCTTTGGATGGATGTCGCACTACTTCAGAAATCAAAGAGCCTCCTCCAGAGTTGGCAGCCCAGAGCTCTTAGAAAGGAAATTTAAACCACTTCTATAATCCACAGGGAAACCTGGCGCTGAAAGAGGTACATAGGAAGCAGATGTAGAGTGTTGCTCAAAACGGCCATCCCAGACAGCCGTCTGCAGTCAGCAAACACTCCTTTCCGGAACGTTCCCTCCATGAAGGAGATGCTTTAGAACAGCGATCCCCAACCTTTTTGGCACCAGGAACGAGTTTCATGGAAGACAATTTTTCCATGGCCAGGGGAAAGGTTGGGGAGGGGAGGCAGAGCTCAGGCCTTGATGCACCGTCCAGTTCCTAACAGGCCACAGACTGGGACCGGGTCATGGCCTGGGGGGTGGGGACCGGGCATTAGAAGGCAGATCTGCAAAACCATGACTGTGTGCCATGGTGCCCTGGAGGACACCTGAGGCCTCTGGAGGGTGCCAGGAGGGGTCCTGGACAGAAAGGGGATTCTGAAGTCATAACCTTCATTCCAGAAGTTTTTAAATTATACGTGGCTCATTCTTATATAGATTTCATGGAACAAGAAAAGAGAGGATTTCAGCAACTCAACACTCCTCTTCTGTTCCCCATGAAGTCATTATGGAAGAATTACCACACTCCAGTGCCGGAGCTTTTTACCTTGACAACATTTCCCCAGGTAACATTAAAAACGTGTCATCTCTAAAAGTGAATGACATTTGTTTTAAATGTTCTTTCTAGTTCTCACTCTTTTTTTTTTTCATGAAAAATAGAGTGTGCTTAATTGTTTGTGGGGAAGGTGGAAAAGAGATGGCAGATACACCCAGCAAGGATGAGGGTTGGGAAAGCTAACATCAGCATCAGCATCACTGTCTTAACCTTTGCAAGTATGATATCATTTTATTCTCCCAATAACCTTATCGAGTGGACACTATTATTTTCTCATCCTGAGAAAACTGAATCGCAGAAAGTTTAAATGTCTTGTCCAAGGTCACATAGTTAGTTGTTAGGAGTGTTGAACCTAGGCATTCTGGCTCCACAGCTACCATGCTCTACTCCCAGTCAACTTACAAATTACAAAGTTTCTTACAACTTACAATTACAACTTACAAAGTTTCTTAACAAATATTTATGAATTGCTCTGAGCATGTGGAGGAAGGAAGAAACAAATCCTTACTGCATACCTACCTAAGTTTAATATTAACTTAAATTGAATGACAGATACAGTTTTATCCCTATTTTAAGAAATGTACCCAACGTCACTCTGTCAATAATTAATGGAGCCAGAATCCATGGACCATCTGGGGACACTGATACCAATGGTATGCTAATCAAAGGAGCCTCTTCATGCCTCCCACTTGCGATTTTTTTTTTTTGAATACCAGGTATTATAGACATCCTCCTTGGAGATGGCTGAGGTACGGGCAGCTGTGGCAGACATCTGGCAAGATTCTATATGGCCCTCTGTTGCATTCCCTTCTTCTTACTGCAACTTTAAACCAGTCTCTGAATTTGGACTTGCTTGGGCTTCCTAGTTTCCCCCGTTCCCATCTTTCCTGCCAACCCGGCCCTCAGAATTGCTAGCCCAGGTTTCCTCCCCTCATTTCCTGACTTCCAGATATCTATTCTCTAGCTGCCCACTCAGGACTCCAGTCCAGCACTAGGCGACTGGTCCTGCCTCATATCCCTCCCTCACTTACAAGGCAGGGCAGGACTTACACGGGGTCTGAAAGTTCATCTCTTCCCCTGGAAGCTCAAAGTGTAACCAGGAATTCAAAACGCACATTTGTGAAACGGCAGATAACAATACCAAGACAGCTTGTAAACATCCAGTATGTGTGAAGACTGAACAAAGAGGCAGAGAGTTCAAAAAAATTCAACATAAATCTGGGCTATTTTCTCGGAGCCTGGTGACAGCTGAGCTTTCCTCTGGCTGACAAGTTCCCAAGGCAATGCAACCTCCCCAATGGCCAGAGTTTTGACTTTCAATGGAGATTAGCCAACTACCAATGAGCAAGTGTGTATGCTTTCAGCAGGTGGTACACAAAAGAAGTCCACTGCTTTCCACCTAGCTGGACAATGCACCTCCCTAGGACCTGTACAGGGAGGACAGTACAGTGTTTCTCTCTGCATCCGAGGATGCAATGACAAGGCTTTTAACTCAGACCTAGACATGTCATCCCCCCTCCTTCCTTTTCTTATCCCACAATCATTACCCTGAAAAGTATTTTCACTTTAGAAAGTGACCTTGCTGGACTGAAGCTTGCAGTCTTAAAAGCCCCCTAAGGTTTCATTTTGAAAAGTCATCCTGGACTTTAGATTGACTTTCTCTTGAAGGCAGCTTAAACCTTGTTCATTTGGGAGCACAAAAGAGAAGGTTTCGGAATCCCAAGGCCTCAATTGCCAGCTGTCTCATTTCTCTGCTCACATTTTTTTTCTTCTCTCCAGCAAGATTAAGATGAGTGAAATAATTTCTTTTTAGTTATTATTGTAACATTCAAGTTTTCCATTACTGTCAATTTCTTGAAACTTGTCTCATTAGCATTTTCAGAAGAGTTAAAAAAAAAAAAAAACCTTTCATCACGGAAAAAAAAAAAAAACCGAGCACGATCTCTAAATGCAAGTAAGTTGTCACGGGATTTCATTGACATAAATTTGTCCTCTCTGGTCTTCATTTCTGCTTTCTCAGTTCCTCTTTTGATATCTTCGAGCCTCGCTCAAAGATACCCAAGGCTCTTTGATTTGAAACTTAGAAAGAAGTAGTCTAGGTTGCCAAATACAGTGTCTTGGATGCAGAATATAAAGAGGCATTTGTGGGGCTGTTATAAGGTACCCCATAAAACCTCAAAGAACAAAGAGACAAATGCCAAGCCAAATAGAAGTAATATAAACAATATTCCAAAGGAAATCAACCCATGGCTATGGGGTTTTTTGCAAGCTCTGTGTATTTGTTTTTTAATGCGGGAAGGAGAGCTGAGTTGGTGAGCAAACCTAAGGAGTCTTGGGGCTCCTTATCGCCAATGCAACTAGCAGGTAGGAGCTCCCTTGTGTTATAGCTCAGCGATAAAGATCCAATCAACTCTCTATTTCTTCTAACCTGAAAGTACTTTTGTAAATGCACATGGATTAGCACTAAGGAGCTAATTATTTTGTGAGCTGAGATCACTTTTCCAAAGAGACAAAATCTCCCAGGATCTAGAACAGCAGCGTTCTCTTTTAAAGCATTTTCTAGAAATGGAGACATAGACTTAGAAGCTGCATCAGCACATTGAGCATGCATCCTTTCGTGGGAACCGGGACATTCTGAGTTGGGAAATGCAGGTTTTACATGTGGCAGCAGACAGAGAAGACATGCAGACTGAATGGCCTTCACACCAAAAAGGCAGGGTTGGCAAACCAAAAATGCAGGGTTGTTCACTCCTTATCTTCTAGGTGATATTTGCTGTCAACTCCATGTGTTAGAAATTGTATAGTACCCACAGGACATAGAAGCTTTGTTGTCCATTGACAAGAACCAGCATTTCTATTTGCAATTTCTGCCCTATCCCTCTAGGTCAAAATCCAGAGTGTGGTGTTGCTCATCATCTGAGAAAGGCAACTTTCTAGGCAAGACTTTCTAAATATGGTAAAAACAAAAATTGAAAAGGGCACCTTGTCTTAAGCCTCCGTCATTTTACAACCTTTATTTATTAATACAAACTCAACTATTTGTATGTTACTTATATAGTCACAATTAATCAACATCTTTTTTTTTCCTTTGGTTTTTAGTAAAGTACCCTTTGAAGTTCTACCTTGTGTTGCAAAAGGTATTATTTTGTCTAATAAGGTAAAAAAAAATTCATCTAAAATCCATCATCCCCTAATTTTAAAATATTCATCAAGAACCTGCTATGCTCCAGGCATGGTCGTAGGAGCTGGGGCTCCCTTCATTAACAAAATTAACCAAGTCTCTGCCTTCAGGGAGATTCCAGGCAAGGATACATTGCAAAACAAATAAATTATTAAATAATATAGTATATTAGAAAATGATAACCATTATAGATAGAGAAACGAATCATGGAAGGAGAGTGAGGAGCTGGGGAAGGGAGCGATTTCACTTCCAATGGTGTGATCAGAGACAACCTCGCTATGATGGTGGCGTTTGAAGGAGAAGAAGGACCCAAACATGCTGCTACTTGTAGGGGGAGTGATCCGAGCAGAGGGCAAAGTACAAGCAAAGGCCCTGAGAAGAGTTCATGCCTGTAAAACAATGCATAAGGAGGAGATGAATAAGAGAATTAACAGGGGGCCAGGTCACATTGGATTTTGTAGGCCATTGTAAAGACCTTGACTTTTTATTTGAAGTACAGTTGTAATCCTCGGAGGGTTTTAATTAGGAGAGTAGCATGATCTGACTTAATATTTTTAAAAGACCTTTATGGCTATAATGTGGAGACTAGATTCTAGCAGGACGGAGGCGAAAGCAGGATTTTGTATTTTTCTGACAATTAAGATGAAGTACGTTAAGTAAGACAAATTTGGGGGTAGGGCTGCAGGGTTATATCTATATATTCTGTCCTCAAAATGCTTGGCTTGATTTATTAAATGCAAATCCTTTTACCAAGTCACCCTTCCCTCTTAAATTTCCCAGAGTTTGAACCTGGAAAATTTTTCATCAGAATACTCTAGTAGTACTTTTTACTGCTCTTGAAAAATGGAAAGAGCCTATAACTTTAAGGACTTTTTCTTAATGTAAAAAAACTAGAAGTTGTAACTAATTCCTTCAAAAGCCTAAGAAGGTAAGAAGCCTTTTGAGACTGCTAATTATCCTAATGGCCTCTATATAGAGAAGATATCTTACAGTGTTGTTGGCATAGAAATTCCTAAAAACTCAACTCTTTAATAAATACAGTAGTGACCATACTTCTGCAGATGGGAATAGTGGTAGGAAACCTGGTGGTCACCATCTCACTTTAACAGATGGAGATACAGCCAAACTCAACACAACTAAGAAGTAGCAGAGCTAAAATATCACCTTAGCTCTGTCCAGCTGAAAGCCTTTCACTGATAGTTTCTGGCTAAATGGAGTATTCTGTAGCTTATCCTATAGGAAGCATGTTTCAAAGCATGCCAAGAATCTGAATCACTTTCTTTCACATTCTACACTTCCTTAGGAAACTTCTATTCTCCTCTTCAAAAAAAAGAAAAAGAAAAAGAAACAAACAAGAAATCAAAAAGATAAGCGGTATGATTGGCCATATTATGGACAGAGGAGTTGGAAATAGAAAGGCTGCTTGCTGGGAAGCCTAGACACAAATGCCTGTCCCATGGTCCCCTCTTAAATTGTTTAGTCACAGCCTAGGCACAGAACCCACATGCCAAGTCACATCACCTGAAGATGAACCCAAACCTGAGGGAGCAGCTGATTTTGCCTTCCCGTGTGCTTGAAATTGTTAAAGGGATTTACTAAGCCTCAGAGGGCATGCGCTAAAATAATTTCCTTCCTCCTGAACTTATGAGACGTGATAAAAAGCAAGAGACAGGCAATGGCTGTAGGTAAAGAGCAACAGGCTGTCAGAAAATAAATCCAACATTTACAGACAACTCAAACTACAAACCACTTCCCTCTGAAGAAGCAGGTGTCCTTCTGGGTACTGTCAGTCAAACCTGACCTTTCAAACAGAATGATTGGCTAATTACCACCAGATATTTTCTTAAGTCAGTCTGTCGGAGCCTAAATAGAACAACCTTTAGGGTATACTGAGAATTGAATTTAACTAGAAAACAACAATTATTTCAGGGTGATGCTAGGAGTCATGGTCGCTCTTGCGATACCTGTTGCAACCTTGCATGAGAATCACTCCTGAGTCCTCCCCACCTGGGATGCAGAGAATGTGAGCCCAGGCAGGCAGCTGCTGATTCCAAACCAGTTACTTCAGGGAGACAAAGAAGGCTGAAAAGCTGTCAGTAGCCAGGTTTGCTGGCCAGCTCTCAGGGAAAGGCACCCATTAGGACTGCCTGGGGGTTTGCTTGAGAGGCAACCAGTCACCCAGGGGAGAGGGGGGAAGAAGAGGCACCTGACCTGAAGACAAAGTTTTGAGGCTCTGGGGAGACAGTTTCGGGTGATGTGAGGAGGGAGCAGGTCCTCAGGGAACAGAAGCTATAAATGCTGGTGGAACTGAAAGCAGAGAGGCAGCCTCCACCTTCTGCTACTGTCACAAAGACTCGCCTTCAAGGGAATATTTTGTACTGTCTGCACATAAAAATTACTCTAAGTAAGAAAAGTGTGTTTATTCTTGGAAAAAAAAATTTAGAATATTGATTGCTCAGTTTTTTCTCTCTCTGGCTGTCGTCCACATGCACAGTGTTTTGACTTTTCAGTTAAAAAAAAAATTCCAAGGTGAAAATAGAGTTTTCACTTTTTTAAGATATCTGTTTTCTTATATTTTTTCCCTTTTCTTTTGTTACAGTGGGAAATGACTGGCCAGAAAAAAAAATGTACTGGTTTATTCCCAGATGGAATGGATTAAAGGAGAATCTCACAAGGATTCACACAGGGACACTAGGTGGCCTCCAGACACCTCCAGAAGGAAACATTATCAAGTCATTGTCAAGATAGGGTATATTATTTCTTTAAAAACATTTCCAGCCGGGCGCAGTGGCTCACGCCTATAATCCTAACACTTTGGGAGGCCGAGGTGGGCGGATCTTTGAGCTCAGGATTTCGAGACTAGCCTGAGCAAGAGCGAGACGCTATCTCTACTAAAAATAGAAGAAAATTAGCTGGACAACTATATATATATTAATACACACACACATATATACATATATAAATTAGCTAGGCATGGTGGCGCATGCCTGTAGTCCCAGCTACTTGGGAGGCTGAGGCAGGAGGATTGCTTGAGCCCAGGAGTTTGAGGTTGCTGTGAGCTAGGCTGACACCACAGCACTCTAGCCCAGGCAACAGAGCAAGACTTTGTCTCAAAAAAAAAAAAATTTTCATAAACACCAGGCGGGAAGTAGGAGGGATGGAGGGGAAGTCCTTACATTCCAACAACCATATATTCCAGAATTGTCAAACATTTGTCAACATTTCTTTGACCACCCAACTCAAGAGATTATCCTTTCTGTATTCACTTCAAGCAATATAATTTTATGTATAAATATGCAAATTTAGAAAACAATTTTTTAAATTTAAATTTTATCACAAATAGCTTTTAAGACAACAAGCATGCTTTTGTTTTTAAGGAAAATTCTCTTATCAAATTAGCAAATATAAAATATTAATAATAACGCAAATACTGATGAGGATACACAGCACTCTCATTTTCATTGCCGATAATGTAAATTGGCACAACCCTTTTGAAAAGCACTTTTGTGAAGTGTATCAACAGTCTTAAAAATATGCATCTCTTTTGTCCTGGCAATGTTACACTGACAAATTGCCCTATGAAAATAACTTTACATATATAAAAGGTATTATTTAAAAATGTGTTTATAGCAGGAATTTTTTACAAATAGCACATGAATGGAGAAAACTTAAATGTCTAACTGAGGGAATGGTTAAGCACTTCCACTTGCTATTACAATAATGCTCACAAATGTTATGTGGAATACTTTTAATATAATGTTAGGTGAATTTTTTTAAAAGCCAACTTTTAATTTGACTTCTGATTCTAGCAGTGTGGTGCATCAGAACGTCTCAATTACCTTCCCACTGAAAACAATTAATAAGTCTAAATATTCTTTTTTTTTTTTTCATTTTAATGTATCTTCAGATACGAAAAACAAGAGGCAATCATTGCTAGGTAAGCCAGTATGGAGCCCAGAATTTGTTCTAATGGCATTTGCCAAATCTGGTGACCTTGAGCTTACTTTAACAGCTGCCCAGGTCACCTAGCATGGGAGACAGGAGATAAAGCCTAAGGCCCACTAACAGAGGAAAACCGAATGAGAGATCCCAACATTTTGCTGGAAGTGCCAAGGTCTTATTTCAGTGTAAGGTAAATGAGAAACAGACTCAGTGTGCAGAAAAATAAACAGCAAGATAAAGGTAAACCAATCTCCTTTGAGAATATATAACCACAAGCAGTTTTCACGCAAGTTTCTGGTCAGAAGTTTGGGTTATAGGTTGATAGTATGCCATTCAACATCAGAAGCAAAGATAAACTCTTCTCTGGATAGACCCAACCCCAAACCAATTCTTAGCCACTTTCTACAAACAAAGTTCCAAGGAAGGAATATGTGCTTATAGTAAAATATTGCAACATACCATGAGAAAATGCCAACCAAAAACCACTAACAACAGAATCAATCTTGCAAAGAATTCAGATATTATCAAAGAGTAAACAAAAAGAATGTTTAACATATCCCTTAAAAAGAGGCTTAAAAATGTGAGCAAGAAACAAAAAATTATAGAAATCAACCAAATACATGTGAAAACAACCAAACTGAAATTTCCAGAAATAAAAATATAATCACTGAAATGAAAAATACAATGGATGGGTTAACTGATTAGACATGGCTAAGGAAAAAATTCAGTGAAATGGAATACAGATCTGAAAGAATTATGCAGAATGCAATATAGTGATAAGAGGAAAAAATATGAAAAGGAATTAAGAGACACAGAAGACAGAGTGAGAAGTTCTAACATATGACATTTGTCTAATTGGAGTTTCAAAAGGAAATAATAAGAGAATTTGGAACAAGCAATAGTTCCAGAAATAATGACCAGAAGTTTTCAGAACTTTTAAATTCACACTGATCCTCAGATTTGGCAAATCCAAAAAAAATCCCAGGAAAGATAAACAAAAATAAATCCTCATCTAGATAAAAATTATAGTGGAACTGCAAAACTTCAAAGGCAAAGAGAAGATCTTAAAGCAACTAGAAAGTAAGGACATTTCTACAAAGGCATTGCAAATAGCCTCATTGTGTGATTTTTCTACATCAAAAATAAAAATCAGAAGACAAATGAGATCCTTAAGTACTGAGTGAAAATAAGTCAACCTACAAAGGAATATGTGGTAAAATTATCTTTCAAAAATGGGGGAGGGGGTAACATATCCAGGCTAAAAGAAAACAGAATTTAACACTGATTTGGAGTGCGCAGGCGCGGCGTGCAGATCATAAGGTGCAAAGTAGTGGAGTGGGACGCGCTGGAATCATCATCCAGGGACCTGCTGGAGACCAGCAGAAAACATGGGGAGGGACTGGGAGGTGAAGAAGGCGACCTGAATCACTCAAGAGGGCAGTTCTCCCACAGGATTGGTTTCACGGAATTACAGGGAAGCTTCCAGGGACAGCAGCGCTGGGAAAAGGATTAAAGTGATGCAGTGAATTTGCCGTGAAGTTCCGAGAATCCGAGTGGTACAGCGGGGATTGGAGTGCAAGCTGGCCGCGCTCAGCGGCTAGCCGAATGGGACCGTGTGATTTGTGCCACAGCAAGACGACTTCTCCTTCCCCGACTTCCACACCCACACAAGCAGGGAAGTGCCTGAAGTCAGCGTGAAGAGGTAACACGGTGGTCAGGCAGTTCGGAGGGGAGGCAGGAGAGGAGAGCAATTAGAAATCTACAGGGAATGGTGCAGGGTCTGTTTGGCTGCGAGAGCTGTACACAACAGCGGCATATGCCTAGCTGGTGAAGGGACAGAAAAGTGAGACAGATCGCTCATTTGACTGAGTGGTCCGGTGGACTCGGGC
>CAUYPO010124999.1:0-12762 GCA_963574435.1 Cheirogaleus major
TGGTAGCTCACGCCTATAATCCTAGCACTCTGGGAGGCCGAGGCGGGAGGATGGTTTGAGCTCAGGAGTTCGAGACCAGCCTGTGCAAGAGCGGGACCCCATCTCTCCTAAAAATAGAAAGAAATTAATTGGCCAACTAAAAATATATAGAAAAAAATGAGCCAGGCACGGTGGCACATGCCTGTAGTCCCAGCTACTGGGGAGGCTGAGGCAGGAGGATTGCTTGAGCCCAGGAGTTTGAGGTTGCTGTGGGCTAGGCTGACGCCACGGCACTCTAGCCCAGGCAACAGAGTGAGACTCTGTCTCAAAGCAAACAAACAAACAACAACAAAAACAAAGATGCCACCTGTTCAGGAATTTTAAACTAACAAGCAACCCTCCCCCTCCCCAGGAAAGGGGAGGGTCCGTGGCCGGCCGAGGCAGGCGGACGCCGTGAGCAGGTGCTGGAGAGCGGGGAGGAGCCCGTGTGTGTCCAGGAGAAGAGCGCCCAGGCCCGAGTGCAGTCATGCAAAGGCCCTCGGTGTGAGCATGGAGGAATGTTCCAGAGACAGCCACGGAGGACAGTGAGGGTGAGGGGAGGAGGGCAGTGTCCAGAGGCCAGCGAGGGGCTGGGTCCTGCTGTCTCTTTGGCCACAGGAGGGATGCGACCTTTGACTCCCAGTGGCATGAAGACCCTCGCGGCTCTGAGCAGAGAGCAGCGTCCTGGCCTCCGACGGCCCCGGGTCCCCATCCACCATGCTGCTCCCTGAGCCGCGGGGTCCAGAGACAGCCGTGGGTGGGACCCGGGGGGCCTGGGTGGGCGCGGGCTCCCTGCCAGGGGCTGCATCCACTCCCATGTTTCACACACGCTTTCTTGCACAGGAAACAACTGCTAAGTGATTATTTCCTTGATGCGCTTTTAAAAATCACCGGCTACTCCCTCCACGCGGGGCAGTACGGGTGGACGCTGCCTGAGGGTGCCAAGCAGATGCAACACGACCCGGCACCCACGGGGGCTCCTGGGAGCGCGAGTGAGGCGCTTCCCTATCCCGGCAGCGGCAGACCCCGAGAGCGCCGCCTCCCCTCCCTGACCCGTGGACACTGCAGGTCGCCACAGGCTGCTGCCCTCGGTCAGCGTTTGGCCGCCGTGTTCACCCGGCCTCTGGCCCGTCCGCAGGGCTGCACAGTGGGGGGGCTCTGTTGCCAGCCCCGAGCTGCAGAGGGCCGGGGACGAACGATGTCGGCAGCAAGGTAGTACTGATGTCAGGGCGCCGGGACGTGGGCTTAGCGCCCTGTTCTGTTTGTTATGTTTAATTTTGCTACAATAAAAAGGTAGAAGTGGGTAAAATGACTATTACTCCTTAACTGGGTATATGTGTATTTATATTTTTTCACTGTGTTGGACCCTTTTCAACTGAGTGTTAGATGAACGAAGCCATCTGTCTCTTCTATCATCGGATCCTCTGCTTTGAGGGGAATCACTCCATCTCGACTCGATCTCTCCAATTTACCTAACCTGCTTTCCCCTCCCACGATCATTTTATCTTTAGCTTCTCCCTACACTCAGAACAAACCTCTGCCCCAGCCCATCCCCGCAGGACCGAAGGCCCCTGTGTCCTTCCTTCCACGGTGCTCTGCTCTGTCCCTTCCCACTGCACCAAGGTGGGCATTTCTTGCTTTAGGATGACAATCAGGTTCAGCAGAGCTAAGCTATCATTTCCCCTAAATACAGGACACTCTCTTTCAGGGGACACAGGAAGACACAGTCTCAGACTGTCATAAATTTATATTCCAAGGGGCTACAGAATGAGCCCTCATCCCTGACATCCCGCCTCGAGAAGGAAGGATGGGGTGAGGTTTGGGGGAACCGACCCCCAACGTGTGGAGCTGCATCTGTACCCCTGTGGTGCATGCATAACACCCCGGCTAACCCTAATCACGCATGAATACGGGTCACTTAATTATAGGAAAAGATTGCTGAGGACAGGACCCCCCCCCCCAGGGAGGAGACACGTGGACAGGGCAGGCCAATGGTACCCGCCGTGCAGCGACTCCTTGTTCATTTCACACGCCCTCGGGCACAGCTGGTGACTTCAGAAAATATATTTCAACTTCAAAAAGCTGCAGCAATTTCAGGAATCCTGAGTGTGATCTGAGCTACCATGTCCAGGTTTCTGATGCTCAGTCACTCATTCCTGGGGGAAGGAACAACCGCAGTGACACGCTCGGTGTGGACGTGCCGCCCGGTACACGGTGGCCGCGGGACGGGAGCTCTGGGTGCAGGAGAGTCCCCGGATCCCATTCAGAAGGGAGAGTTCTCGAGTCAGAATATCAGGGTGGAGTTCAAAATTCAGACTGTCTCGTACGACTCAAGTCGGTTCTCAGGGAAGGTTGATTTCCCAAAGCTCGGTCCCTGGGTGCTTGTCTGGGTGGCGAGCAGAGGACAGCGAGAGACCGAAACCCAGCACATCTCATCCCCTGTCTAGAAAACGCCCCACTGCTTTGAGAAGCCCAAATCCCACCTATTATGCACGACGCGGCTAGACTCCACACCCCTGCTGGTCTGATGACCACGGCCTCAAAGACCCCCGGGATGGCTTCACCCCTGCACATGGACGGTGCAGGTTGGCGCAGGACTCCGGCAGACTGGACCCCGGGCGCTCCCCATCCAGGGCCGGGAACTGAAACAGAACAGCAGCGGCTCTGTCAGCAGAGACCCTAAGGAGGGAGCGGCGGGGGCCGGCGTGCACAGTCCAGGGCGGGGCTGCAGGGCCCTGTGGCAAGAGGGGCGGTGGCTGCGCTGTGTCGTGGTTTATGGCAGGTTCGAGAGCGGCCGCAGAGCGAGACGCCAGATTGCAAACGCATCCTCAGAGCGGAAGGGGGAGAGCGTGGCGTGGGAACCACGCGGGAGGTGCAGATGTTTGTGCCGTCACAAGTTGGCACCGGGGTACACGGACCGAGGAGAGAACAGGACTCACCTCGGGGACCTGCATTGCAGCCCGGCAGCCCTGCGTGTCTGAGATGCAGAGCACAAGCTGGGCCTCAGACCAGGAGCACATGGCGCTAGCTCTCCCTGTCGTCTGGGCAACAGCTCCCAGAACATAGAACGACACCGGATTTTCTGGGTGTCCCCAGGGCCTGCACGCATCAGTGGCATGTTCAGTGCACGACAGATACCTTGGGGGTGGGGAGAACGGGAATGTGTACCATCTGGGAATGTGGCTGCTTATTGTCCACCCACGCACTTCACCTGCCTCCCCAGGTCATGACCTTCTGTGGGCGGGCAGAGCCGTGGTCTGCACAGTTGGCGGGAGACGTGGGCCCCACGCTCTCCCAGAAATTGCCACCCCACCAGCGAGACGGGGGAAGGGGAATCTCCCAGACCTGGGTCACCCTGGTCCCTGTGCACAGAACACTGCACACAGCCGGTGCTTAGCGCTGGATATGCTGGAGGACCAGAACGTCAGGGCTGGGGAGGAAACGGGGTCTGCGATTGCCCCTTCCTGTCGCTCCCCGCCACGGAGGCCCTGCCCACATGGGGGGCTGCACTGGACTTGGATGACTCCCCAGCTAACTGGGCATCTGGGGGCTCCCGGCTGCATAGATGGGCCCCTCGAGGAAGGGGATCCCGCAGAGTCCCTCACGCCCGGGAGGGCTACTCCGAACCCGGCACCACGGTTCTGTCTCAGAGTTCACACGTGTCCTGCCAGTGAGGAGGAGCCAGCCCTGCTTTGCTCTCGGTGAGGGTGGGGACGCAGCCAGTGCCTCACAGAGCAGAGGCAGGACGGTCTAAGCCAGAGCCGGGGACAAAGACTCGAGGCCAAGGGCCCTAGAACCAATTCTAGGTAGAAGGTCAGCTTCATCACAGACACCCGAAGCCATCAACTGGCATTCCCAAAGTGTACAAACTACCAAAATAAACACAACTCCAAGCCACAAGATTTCTTTTGGTCCCTGCTTAGTACAAGAAATGTACACCAAATGTCACAGTAACCTAAATACGCTCACAAGTCCATTGGGCCAGTGACACTTGCGAACAAAGGGGACGATGTCACACTTTGACGCCGGGCGGAGCTGTTAATTAGCAGACGTGCCCGGGCCCACCCTGGCAGAACCTGGGCCAGAAGCCGCTTGTTAATCTACTACCGGCAACTTCTTCTCTGATGTGTGTTGTGGATAATTTCACTCTGATTTTTTAGACCAAATGACACAATTTTGCCGAATCCCTAAAATAATTCAATTCAATCATTTACAGTAAGTCCCAACTCCTTAAAATAGAACAATCGAAAAGCGGGTCTGACCTATAAAGAGACCTGCACAACAGACACCGCACGGTGGGGTGGGGCAGGGACCGCCAGGTTCTGGTTCCAGGGAAGACGCACGGCCCGCGCCAGGATCACGCTCCGTTAAATCGTAAATAACAAGCTATTTGGAATGACGCTCGCCAGGCAGTGTGAAATATTTTGGTAATTTTAAAGCTTGTCATTGTGACATATTTCTCCTCCAAAAGAATTTCAGGGAAAGTTTCATTTGGGCCTGAACTATTTGTGCAATAGATTTAATTCCATCTGTGTGCGAATGCCCGGAACGTCCGTCCGTCCGTCCTGCCGAGGCTCGTAAGGAAGGTCAGGACAGAGCCCAGCGCCCGGAGCAATCCGCATCCCGTGTGTTCCCGTGTTGCTGGAACTCCATGACTGGTACTGCCCAGTCACACGTGGCAGGAGTATTTTACGTGATTTTTTGATAAGAAAAATCACACCATGTATGCAAAAAGGGCAGGTCCAAGTGCACTGGTTTCAGCAGGCTTTCCGGAGGCGTGTTCTCTTACCGTATATGTCAGACTCCACCATGTAAAAACATATAAAAGCGTTTATGAGCTCGAGGAGAAGTTGGACTTGCTGAGGATAACCTTCGCAAAGGGGGTGAACGGGCCGAGATGACGGCAGTGGTTTGCCCAGCCCGGGGCCACCAGCTCCGAGCCAGGGGCATGCAGACATGTGCCGGGCAGGGCAGCCGCACGGGGCGAGGGGTCCCGGCAGGCGCGTGGCTCACGGCTCCTGTAAACGGGCTCCTAAGTGGGCGGCCGGGGCCTGGCGGATGCAGGGTCTGCCGTCTCGCTGCGTAATGACTGAGACCTCCCAAGCCCTTTCCTCCCGGGTCTCGCCGGGGGGCAGGGCCACCCCTGGCAGCGCTGTGGGGGCGTCTGGGAAACACGGCTGGTAAACGCGACGGTGCTGGAGCCCCTCCCCCACACAGCGCCTGTGAGGCAGGAACACAAGGGGACACGCCGTTGCCAACACCGGGAAGCTCCGTGCAAACACCCGTGTGTGCTTCAAAGTTAGCTTTCAATTGCGGAAGTCACCCAGATGATTAAAACCAAAATTAATGTTCCGACGCTGTTTAAATGCCAACTGCTCAGACCCCGAGGCTGGCCTGGGGGTGAGGACCGGGCTGGGTGATGTCGGCAGACGCAGCAGCTACGCCGGACGCCCCGAGCTTTTCCTCCGACACAAGTTCCAAATTCATCAAATGATGTCTACATTTCCATCTCTCTCTTGCCTCAGGAAGCTCATCCTGTTTCTCAAATTAAGCACATATATCCAAGACAAATCAAAGAAACGCATACATCAAAGAGCAACCAGAACATCCAAGCACAGCCCGGCTCCGCTGCCGTCCCCCAGAGAGGGTGGGAACGGGGGCCTTGCTCGCCGCCTCCCACCCTCGGCCCCACCCAAGGCACGTGCCATTCACCCCTGCAGCCCATAGTGCCCTCTGACCCCCAAAAGCGACTGTCTCAGGAGGAGGTTTGGGGCAGCAAGGCCCCGAGGTTGGTGGGAGGTGTCTTCCCCCATGCTGCGCGTCGCTCCCCAGTGCTCAGGGGGGGCGCAGGGTCCAGGAGGAGAGCCCTGCCTCCCGCCAGACCAGCTCCCCAATTAGGGAGGACAGTGTTTCCCTTCCTTGTGCTGTTCTGGAAGGTTCTGTGGTGTCTGCTTGTTACCGAACACATTCAGGTCCATTTCTGCGTGTTCGATGCTCCGTGGGCACCTGCTGGGGAGCAGAGCCTGTCCCAGCCTCGGCGGTCGGGCGCCCACAGGCCTGGCACCTGCTCCCCCCACCCCCACCGTCCCCTCCTCCTCCTTTGCTGAAAAGTCACAGGGTGAAAGACTGACAGGTGACAATGGGCACAGATTCCAAGTCAAGATTCCATTTTTCCTTCATTGTGGCAAAGGTTTGTTATGGCAAAAGCATGACTTCTCCAAAGTCATACTTTGTAAAGAGAAAATACAGGTGACAATAATGTTCTCACCGCTGCCTCTGGTTCCTGCTGCGGGCTCAGCGTGTGCCACGGAGGGGCTGCCACAGGGACATACCTGGTGCGTGAATGAATGCACCTGCTGGGCCACGCGGACCAGGTTCTGTCGGGACAGAACGTCCGCCCAGGCAGCACCTGGCCGGTAACGACCGGCTCGGGAGCCTGTGACAGCCCTCGCTGGCCTGGCTGCCTTCAGACTCACCCCCGTTCTCTGCACAGGTGGGTGCAGCATACCTGTCCCTCCTTCCGCCTTCCTATTCTTGGAAACTCAGACTCACTCCCCAAGTCGTGTCTTTTTATTTGAAACTCAGTACGTAAGGAAGGGCAGAGCGACAGCCTCGAGGGAGGGACGGAGGGGTGGGAGCCACCGCGGGCTTGAAGGGAAAGAGGATCCCCCCACCCCACCCTCCTTGCGCAGGCAGCCACCGACAAGCCGACCTGGGTGGCCAGGTCCCCAGGCGCCAAGTGCAGCAGGCACTGACACGGGTCTTGTCGCAACCAGGAGCCACTGGGGCTTCCGCAACCTCTCATCTTACACGTGAGAAATCTGACCGCGGGGTCGGATCACTTTGCCCAAAGCCACTACGCAAGCAAGACACGGAGCTGGAGCCCCGAGGCAGACACTCACCCTCTCTCCCAGCACACGGCACCACCTGCGTCCCGGGTGCCCAGCCGCTCCGACACGGCTCAGGAGACGAGGTCAGGGCCGAGCTTGCGGGCACCTGGGGTGGGCTGGGGAGGGGGCAAGCTCTCTGCATGGCGTCCGAGCTGCCCAGGGCCCCTGAGACACCTGCTCCGGCAGGTTCCCTGGGCGGCTGCTAAGACAGAGCTGAGACCTCTCGCCCCTGTTTAGCAGGTGAGTCCGTTCTCTGCTCCGAGTCAATACGGTTGGAACGAGGCCTTTTCTTCCCTCACCACCTGAGTGCCCACTAGGGAAAGAACCGCTGAGAAAGGAGGGTGGTACCTACCGGTTCCGCTTGGTTTTCACGTCCTGGTCTTCCCTCCCGTCTTCCGAACTGGATCCGTCGCTGTCATGGGCTGAAAGAAAATCAAGGTGACATGTTGGTGTCAGAGCATCGGCAGAACCACCGGGCAGCGCTCACCTCCAAGAGGACTCAACTGGAGATTTAAAAAACAGACTTTTCTTAAGGGTTGACATGAAATCCTATAACTAGTTTTCTCCTGCTATCAGGCCTCTTATATGTCAGCAGACGAGAAAGGTGATGCTGCTGTTCTGCAGAGAGGTCACCTAGAGCCACTGTCTATTTGGAGGTGGCTGGCCTTGCAGAGGGGCTGGGGGCTGGGGAATTAAGGGTGGGCATCTGCCTACGACCCCTTGTCCGTCGGGACGAGGGCCTGGGAATTGCATGATGCTGTCACGTCTGCCTGGGAACCACGAGCCCCGCGCAGCCGCTGCCCTCGCCCAGTGCCGGGCCAGTTCTTGGTGCTGCTCCGTCTCAGCGGGTGGCCAGACCCCCTTGCGTGTGGCCTGCGCTCACGACTGACCACTCGTCTACTCCTGTAGCCGGATGGATCTGACCGCACACCCCTGCTCCACCCTGAAGAGGTCGGCCCTGTGAGCCTTTGATGAGCTTTCAGGACAAACAGGCAAGAAGGTGCTTTGGGGCTCTGTGCCGGTCTCCGGGAGGGACAGGGGACAGTGAGCTCGCGGATGGCACTCGCACTTTGTCACTCCCTGACAGGCGGTGACTCCCAAATGCCCCGCGCACCACTCGGCCTCCCGCCGGCCGCTCCTCAGAACCGCGTGCTCCTGGGGCTTCTCTCAGGTGTCCCCACGTCCTGGCCCTGCCGTCTGTGATGCTGCTCTCCAGACCCGTCCCCGCCAGGGGCTCCGCCGTGGGGGCGACGCGCAGCTCCTAACGCACGTACGCGCGGTTTCTGGGAACAGATGGCAACTCCAGCAGCAGCTGAGCCCCCCTGGCCTCGTCATCCTAGGAAACCTGGCGATCTCCCCGCGCACGGCGTTTGGAACCCCAGTTAGGCCTCTGCGCTGGCTCTCAGCTCCACTCCACCCACAGCTTTGCCTTCAGAGTGCGGTGTGGGCCGGGCAAGATGGGGCTCGGGTTCTGGGATCCCAGGGGGCCCAGCTGTACGGAAGCTCCACCAGCACCGCCCGGCCACGCCCTGCACAGCTGCCCCCGCCCCCGCCCCCGCCCCCGCGCCTGAGGCCGCCTACACAGGGCCCTGCTGCGGGCACTCGGCCTGCATCCTCTGCGACCAGTGGCCACCCTACACCCCTTGTGCAGGGGCCCCCAGCAAGGAGACATCACAGGTGGCCCATCTCCCTCCAAAATGACACAGGGCAGGGGGCAGTGTTTCCCACCGGGGAGTGCAGGGGTGCGGAGTGGCGGGCAGGTCTCAGCCCAGAGTGACCAGATCCCCAGCTTCTCCCTGGGGATCTCGATCTCGGGTCCACCAACACGGTGGCCGGGTCGCTCCCGGCTGCCCTGGTATGTCCTGTGCACTGCGGGCTGCTCAGGGGCAGCTGCGCCCCGGCCCCAACAGAGCCCACCGTGCAGGTCCCCGAAAGACACACGCTGCGTCCTCTGCCCCTTGAGCTTCACTCCTGCCTGCCCCCCACCTCCTGGCGTTTCCCACCCGTCCCGTGGGCGCTGTGAGCTCAGCCTGTGCACACCGTCCCCGCCTCTGCCTCCACGTGACACTCAGGCTGCCCCTGTGCCGGCCCCTCACCCCGGGGCACTGCAGTCTTCACCGGCTCCCAGCCTCCTGCAGACCAAATGCCCAGTTGCCTGTCTACACCGCGTGTCGTATGAAATCTGCACCTCCTGCCTGCTGTGTCCAGAGCGGGTGATGTTCCGGCTCAGTTCTGAAGAACAATTGGGATTTAGTTTTTGTTACCCACTTGTCTCCCAGGCAGATGAAGTGGGAGGTGACATGGGCATGGAAGAGGGAGACTCCTCCCTGCTTCGTCACAGGACACACTCCAGGGAGGCCCGAGGGGGAACGTCGAAATTTCTTTAAATTAAATAATAATGAGATCATACAGTTACAAAGATATTATTTTAAATGAATGTGTATAATATTGGTTATTTTTAGAGTGTTTTTGTTTGTTTGCTTTGAATAATTTCAACACAGAAAAATCCTTCCTAATTGAGATACAAAATCCAGAAACCATAAAAGAAAACATGTATAAATTCGACTGACTTTAAAAATAGAGCAGAGGGGTTGGAGGAGAAGGGATCTCTCAGGATTGGTTTCCCCACCAGCACTGCCACTGGGCTGGGAGGTGACAGGAGCCAACTGTGTCTGGACCCTGAGTCCTGCTCGGACAGTGCTGGGCGAGGGGGAGGCTGCCCCCCTCCCTGACTGTGGATGGTGGAGCAGAAACTGCAGTGACCACACACGACAAGGAATACATGCTCCACAGAAGTGACTTGGGAGGGTTGCAAATGGATGACTCCAGCCCTGGGCAAGCCCAGTCAGTCTCAGTGTCTGTGATGCAGGGGATCTGGTTTCCAGAGTTGCCACATTGTCATTGCAACACTCACAATGTCTGGTTCTCAGCAAAAACTTCCAAAGCACACACAAAAATGGGGAAGTACAGCTTGCTTACCTGATTTTTTACAATGACGTAAATTATCCCTGAGAATGCCCATATACAAAAATTAACTTGAAATGGATGAAAGAGCTAAACTTGCAAGCTAAAATTACAAAACTCTTTGAAGAAAACATAACGACAAATCTTCATGACACTGGATTTTGCAATGATTTCTTAAGTTTGACACCAAAAACACAGTCAATAAAAGAAAAATGCTAAATTTGTTTTAATCAAAATGAAAAACTTTTATGCATCAAAGGTTTCTCTACCAACAGAGTAAAAGCACTACCCACTCAGTGGGAGGAAATATTTGCAAATCACACATTGGATAAAGGATTTAACACCCAGACTACATACAAAACTCCTACAGCTCAACAACGACATGAAATACATGACCCCATTAACAAATGGGAGAGGACATGAATAGATGTGTCTCCCAAGAAGCACCTGGGAAGGTCCCCAACGTCACTAGTCGTCAGGGTGTAAATGAACCCTCAGTGCAGTGCAACTTCACACCCATGGTTACGACTGCGCAAACGGCAACAGGCAGAAGCAGCACACGAGTGTCTGCCAGGCGTGAGGACCATGAGCCTGCGCCCTGCTGGAGTGGACACCATCAGAGAAGTTTGGCTGGTCCTCCAAAGGTGAGACTTCCCACAGGAGCCAGCAATTCCACTCCCAGGTACAGAGAGAACTGAGAACAGGGCCTCACTCAGACCTTTGTGTGCCCATGTCATATAGCTCGTTACTCACAGTAGCCAAAAGTGACAACAACTCAAGTACCTGTCAACACAGGGACGGGCAAAGGACACGTGGCCACCACGCAATGGAGCATCATCCGGCCACGGAAAGGAAGGAAGTCCTGACACCCGTGACAATGCTAATTAGGCGTGAAGGAGTCCGTTACTTTATGCGACACGGGCCAGACACAGAAGGGCAGGCGCTGTTTTGATTCCGCTTACGTGAGGCGTACGGAGTGGACAAGTCCACAGAGCTGGGAAGTGGCCGAGAGGTGGCCGGGGCTGAGGGGAGGGGACAGGAAGTTATTGCTCAATTGTTTCTGTTTGGGGCGATGGAAAGTTTTGTGGATAGATAGTAGTGGAGACAGTCACACGGCATCGTGAATACACTTACTGCCACGAATCGTACACTCACAAATGGAAAGAATGCTAAACTTCAAGGTCTGTATATTTTACCACAATAAGAAAAATAAAAAACAAGAACAACTTGTGTTATGGCAAAGAGAAACTTAGAAAAGCAAAGAAAAATGTTGGAATGATGTCACAGCTAAGCCTTGGTGCCCTTGATTGACAAGAGTCCGTCCGCACAGCTCAGTGAGAAACACAAGGACACGAAACAAAACAAACGCCAACAAACCCATGGAAACTGTTCACTTCCACTCAACATTAAAGAAATGCCAACTGAAACGAGGAGTGGAATTAAAAGATAACTTCTGACGAGCGGCAGTGCTTAGAGAGTCGAGTCTGCCAGCAGCAGTGCCGGTCTCCACAGAGATTCTTTGGGGGAAATTTAGCAATATTTGTCACAAATATAAAAGGCATGTACCTTTTGACCTGGCAATTCCAATAATACAAAATTACACAACAGATACACTTGTAAAAGCACTTCTCAGATAAATATATGTATCTGTACAAGATGTTCTTACCAGCATTGTATGTGTCAGGACAACAAGCACATTACCCACAAGTCACCGAAGGGCAGGGGCTGATGAAGCCACTGTGTCCCCAGACTGAAAGAGGACAGAGGAGAGAGCAGGGGTGGGGTCGGGGAGGAAGTAGAGTGGGGGTGGGGAGACAGGGAGACTCTGAACATGCAAAGATGGAAACACAGCCAGGTGCATCACAAGCAACGCGCAAAACAGAAGGTGCAGCAGCACTGCAGTTTCTTAGATGTTTACACACACACACACACACATGCATACATGCATGCATATACACACAGAAACACATATATACACATAATACACACATACATACAAACACACATGTACACACATGCACACATACATACACACAGAGAAACATGCATACACATACACACATGCACACATGCACCCACATACACACACATATATACACATACACACAAACATACACATACACACATGCACACACATATACACACAAACATACACACACACACACAAACATCTGTATATTTTTAAAATGTATTATTTTATGCATTTGCCAGCAAGGGCTTGTGTGTGTGCATATATACAAACACACACACATACACACACATACACACACATACACACACACACATACATGTATATGTATATGAAGCCACTGAGTGAGCTTAGGGGTGAGGCTGAACTAGCTGGCGTCTCCGTGAGCCACGTGTCCTCCTTTCTGTGCGTGGAAGGGGTCACACCTAATTACGTCAGTCTCTTAGAAAGGGCAGGCGCAATCACACGGAAGGATCTAGGGGCTGAGTTTTGGTGAGCGAGGCGCATTTGCATGCGGTGAGCCCGTGGGGTGCGGCGCACACCCCGGCTCGGGTGCCAGGACTGGTAAGATAGACGGCGGCCTCCCCTGCTCCCAACAACAGCGCTCGGGCCTGTGAGTCAGCGGGAACCCCACTCTGCTCCGCGGCAGGTGACCCCCACCCGGGCAGCGCTCACGCCCGGCTCCTGTGCAGCAGGGCGCGTGCTCTCCCGCCAAGACAGCGGCTTTCCTGGGCACAACGGGGGCCAGGCTGGGGCTTCCTCACGGGCAAGAGCCCAGCAAGCATCTGGCAAGGGCCGGGTCAGGCTCTTCCACGGTGGGAAGCTGGGGGTGGCGGTGGGGTGGGCCCTGGAGACAGACAGAGGTGCACATCTGCACCAGGTGCAGGGCAGGAGCCCGTCAGAGCAGGCAGGGCCCCAGCT